>JADBJO010015436.1:0-7500 GCA_016801955.1 Conus betulinus
TCGCGCGGAAAAGTAATAAAACACACACACCAAACAAAACTGAAACTGGACTTACTGTTATCCGTAAACTTTCAAAAAAAAAAAAAAAATAGAGTAGGCAGTGGCTTGCATATCACAGGAGGAGTCTCATCAGAAAGAAAAAAAAAGAAAATGGTAAGGAAGGTAGGAGTGTTTTACTGACTTTGACAAAGGTACAAGGGGATCATAAAATGGACCTTGGGGAACAAAGTGTTGCGCTTGACATTCATAATTTAGCTCTTCAAAGCCCACGCTGAGTGGCAGACGACGACGAAGGGGAAGTGAGGGATGAGGGGGGGGGGGGGGGGGGGGGGTCGAAGGGGGGAGGGGGAAGGCTCACATCAGTGAGGGTTTAAAATTCATATTTGCCCATTTCATCCAAGGGGCCTAAAATAAACTGTGGTTGGCTCTATAGCCTCGACAGCAGCACACCCACCGGTTTTTTGTGTTGTTTGTTTGTTGTTTGTTTTAAGCGATCCAAACTTCTGTGCCTCTTCCGTGGGCATTGCACCCACGCCGCTCATTCCAACACCCCCCTCCCCTTTTTCCCCCCCTCCCCCATCCAGACCTGCAACCTGACCCAGTCCGTCACAGTCCCGGCACCGGCAATCTACAGGGAACAGTCAATGTCAAGCCACCAGGAAGCAACCCGCCAGCGGAGAGATACTGCACTGCTGTCGAGTCACACTCCGGTGCACCGGCCCCGCCGACTTGGCTACAGTGTACGTATAAGTAGAATGATTTTGTTGTTGTTGTTCTCAGCACAGCGACATAATATATAATGCGTTTGGACGAGAGCGTGATTTTTTAAAAAAATTCTACAAATAATAACACATCATGATAAATACTGAAAGTATGAGTTCATATGTTCACTTGTTGTCGTCGTTGTTGTTGCTGCCGCTGCAGGGTCTAGAATTTCTTGGTGGATTTAATTCAAACGGTGTGTGCGGTGCGAGTTTTGTTGTCTGACTCTCACTTGAAGAAGTTTTGATGCGTGTACATATTTTCCCTACACACACCCACATCACACGAACATAGACAGCCAGGCAACAATTCAAGTTTCTTTTTTTTTTTCTTTTGCTGCCTGAACCATCAAATCATAACAAATGCATATTACATAAGAAGAACAAGCAGAAACATCAACTAATTCATGGCGCTGCCATCAAGGGCGCGCAATAACGCTAAGTACTACAATGACATTTCAGCCTTCCTTTTTTTTCTTTTTTTCTCTTGCGCAGGCATCCACAACAGTGTCACCACAAACAGTTCATGCGTCCGGCCCCAAGTCACGCAGTCTTCACACAGCTCAGAAGCCACTCACGGAAGCAGTTCGTGGAGTCCTTCCAGGGACTCCCACACAACCGAAGAAACACAAGTCGTCGTCCCGACGAACTCTGAAGCCGTTTCACACACCAGCTCGTTGCTGACCACACGGACAGCCTCTCCATACCCACGCCGGGCGGGCGGAGACAGCGGCTGGGCTCGTGCTGCACCCGACACCCCGTTGGCAGTACACACACGATGTCAACTGACCACTCGGTCAACCACTCTACATCCCTCTGGATGGAGACAGCGGCTGGGCACGGGCTGCACCCTGGATTCGGTTGGCAGTGCACACACGATGTCTACGAACCACTCGGTCAGCCTCTCTACATCCCTCTGGATGGAGACAGTGTCTGGGCAGGGGCTGCGCTCCGCACCCGGTTGGCAGTCAGCTCCAGGTCGGACTCGGGGGCTTCACCGACACCTAGGGACTGGTAGCTACCTTGATTATCCTGCCTACTTCCTACATATTCATCGTTCTTGTTTGTAACTAACAGTCACTCTTTACGTAATGTATTTTACTTGAAATTGGGGGGGAAATACCCATAATAATAGCTAGCAGTGGGTGCATTGCAATAGAATAATGTCCTCGATTAACACCATGATTGTTTACATTGACGGAAAGGATTTCCATATGGAACCCTTTCAAAGTACCAATAATATAATTATTATATATAAAGGAATGGATTCCGTTTGTCCCCTTTTATCAAGAAAAGAATGTTTTTCTCTCTTGAGAGCACATAAGACCGTATGGCGAAAGCTTGGCTGTGTCTGGAGTGGCACTGTCTTCATCTGTCCGTGGGCAGGGGTGGTTGGGTCTGTGGGGTGTGCTCGGCGGCAGCTGGAGGGTGGTGTTTTTCGCCGGTGGGCTCTGCAGTCATGAAAACACGGGCTGGTACACCCATGGGGATGCTACTTTAAGGCTGTTATGAGTTGCATCCTGTAGACTGATTTCCCTCTGTTCAGGAGCCGTTATGTCCCTTTATATCTTAATGGAGTGTCCTGCGCGTGCCTGTACCCATCGTCAACACAGCGCGGGCCTCCAAGGGTGGTACAGGACTGCTCAAAGGGCAGGTGAAGACAGTGCTTCTCTGGGTCCTCCCCAGCACCTTCGGGTGTGTTTCTTTTTCTTCTGTCTTCTTCTTTTCCACATCATCATCAGTAGACGTGTCTAATTACATATCAAGGAACGATTTCCGTTCGTCCCTTTATCAAGAAAAGAATGTTATATTTTTTCATTCCCCATTATCATTACCAAACGTATCCACAACAGGAATCAGAATACATTTCCAATAATTTTCGCACAACGATTTTCATTGCTCACTTCCACAGCTCACAACACTCGCATCATTATAATACTTTAGGAAAAAAAAAAAACATACAAACACCTTTTTTCAATTATACATTGATTTAACCAGATTACTTTTTTCCTCGATCACATACGCACTCGATATGCATATTCTTTTTTTCTTTCTGCTTATTCCATTCTTCTCATCCACCTCTTGACTCACACATTCACTAACTGCAACTGCCCACAGTCACCCTGTGTCTCGTCAAATTACAAAATATATCAAGGGAACAATTAAACATTTTAGTCCTTTACTAAGAACTGGAAAGTTGCCAACCACCTGTAGAAAAAAAAAAACAACTTCCATTATATATTAAAACATACCTGACTGCCAACGAGGACACACCTTCAGTCTCCCCTCGGCTCGTCTGGACAAGTTGCTCGGCCGGTAGCTCTTCGGAGACTGAAGGGAAATCCTCGCTCACCCGACTAACACAAAACGCAGGTGAGTAGCTGTTAGGTAAACAGGTCAACCGGTGGAGGATGGAGGGGGTGAGGGTCGTGATGGGTACTTGGGTTTTAGCTTATCAAAATCACTTTTTGTACAAGTTTTTACAATTACAGGCCTCCAGCCTTCTCTCAGCTTCTTATGGGAGTGCTGCTGACTGATCATGGAGGAAGATGAAAAAAATCACAGAGAGGCATCCCTAACGTGTTAATTCCGTGTATGTTTGTCAGAACCTTCACACACACACACACACACACACACACACACACACACACACACACAATATATATATATATATATATATATATATATATATATATATATATATATATATATATATATATAAGACGAATTTTTTTACCACTTTTGTTGAGCACGTAATAACTTCTGAAAACGGAGTTCCTGGGGCTTTGCGGCGTTTCTCCAGTATCATGTTCTACGTGTAGAGGAAGGGTTTGAGTGCTGAGTTGAGTGGCAGTACAAAAATGGCCATTCCTACGTTGATCTCCCCTGGAATGATGACGCCACTGGCAGCCAGGACCCCACACAGACCGATAGGAAACCAGCACAGAAAATCAGACACAGCCACTGAGAGGGGAGACGCCTGGCGATAGTTGCTTCCTTGGACTGTGCATTCTCCACACCTATCTCCTGGGTCTGTTTGAACTGCTTAGACATTGTATTTCTTCCTTACCGACGCGTAAATAAGAAACTGACCCAGACCAATGGTGAGAAACAAGATCAGGTTGCAGACAATCATGATACTGAATGAGTACAGGTGACCAGGAAACTGAGCTCTGGTGACAGGCAGTGGAATACAAATACCTGTCTGGTGGAAGAAACTCCCAGTGTGAGGTGACTGGAAGCAGAGGCACCGTTGCCAGCGTAAGTCCCAGTGCCCATATACTAAGACAGGCTGTTTGAGCTGATCTGGCTTCAAACCGGATGTTACTGAAAGGAAAATGGAGCACGAGGAAGCGGTCCAAAGTGATCACACAGATTAGAAATGCTGACACTTCAGATGATAACAAGGATAAGAATCCTGCAATGCTGCAAGCTGGGACTCTTTGTCCATACAATATCAATCCAAATGTACCTACCAGCATAAATCCTGTCTGCCACGCCAATGAAGACTAAATACACTCCCATCAAGAGGTCAGAGGCACACATATGCAGAACAAGAATGACAAATCCAGTCTTGGCGTTCTCTGACAAAAAGTACAGACGATAAACTAAACCACCAAAGTTTCCAAGAACAGCAAGCACTGCAAAGACCAGAAGCGCGCAACGGTAAGTTATAGATTTCAACAAGTCGTCACATGACGAGATTTCATTGGACGGGGCCAAACATTCGCCACGAAAAATTGTCTGGCAAAACAACAGAACAACACACAGTTTGAAATAGTCGGAAACCACCACACATAAGTTTAGTCATGTGTTTCATGAAATCCGGAGAGAAATCAGTTATAGGACAGCCCCGTAAACCTAAAACTGAAGATTGTGAAGCACATCTTGTTCCTGCAGTTCTTGTTTATTATTCCATGACACATCTAGAATTTGTAAACTTGGCATAAGAACTGATAACGTGTTTGTGTTGAGATATTCCACTTATTCCACTTTGGCATGAGACAGATTGAAGACCAACAGAGATGTATAAGCGAACTGGTTTTGGACACAAGGTACGATATCAGCTACAGGATTACCTGCCAAATTTAATATCTGAAGTTGTGGCATTCCAGTAAAATGACTGAAGTTGACATACTTTAGAAGATTCCTTCTAAGATCCACACTGTGAAGATTGGGTAGACTGGCTCCAGTTAGTTTCTTCCACCCACACGCCTGTACACCCAGGTGAATCAACATGACGTTATGAGTGACATCACTCATAAGTATTCCACTACCAGAGGCTTCAAGGTAGCGTATCTGTGGGAAAGAGCTGACAGAAAAAAGTGTGATTGCAGAAGAAGGCCAAACCAAGGCAAACGCACGACTCAGGGCAAGTGATGTCGCACACCAGTTCGTCATCATGCAGCGGACATTGTGGCAGATCATCACACAGGTGATTCACGTGCACACAGACCGTTTTGTGACAGTGGCGACATCAGCCTTTTGCACACCAGCCTTTTTCGGGTATAGCATTCTTCTTAAAACCAAAAAAGGCAGAGGAGTCAAATTACCACTTTCCGCGGTCATTGAGGAAGAAACAATCAGGTTTCGCAATATCGGTATCTGACCAGGAGTTATATGTTAATGAGCTTCCTCCCTATTGGAGATGGTCTCCCACTTTGGAGACTATAAGCTTGCTGAAGGTTCATTTTGAGAAGCATTTATTATTTCCCATTCACCCACTCAAGCACATACTGTCAGTTAGGCAGAATCATCTACCACTGCAGATATAAGGCTTATCACCCCCCCTATTTCTACAATCTGAGACATAAGAGCAAGCTTTGTTTATAATTCCATATATATATATATATATATATACAAAGGCCTCCAGCATCATATCAAATACCGACCGCAGCTATGTAACAAACAAGAGGTAATTTCAAAGAGCAAGATCAGTTTTGGGGGGAAAAAAGAAAAAACATCAGTCTGGTGATAAACATGGTAAGTATGCCCTAAGAGGCACACACTCAAGTCAAACATGACCTCTTAACATGTTTGTTTCGCCAGACACACATTTCACAGCTGTGTGAGTGTGTTGTTTTCAGTCCTTGTTACACTCACCACATGGCTGAGTTGTGTGGGTGCGTGCGTGTGTGTGTGTATGCTCTGAGTGTGTATGTGTGTGTGTGTGTACGTGAGTGTGTATGCTGTGTGTGTGTGTGTGTGTGTGTGTGTGTGTGTGTGTGTGTGTGTGTGTGTGTGTGTGAGTATGTGCACGCATGGGTGCCATGTGAATTTATGTCTTGTAGGCTGTTCCGTTCGTCTTGCAGACCGCTAAGGAACCGTCGTTTATGCATTGACCATTACTGGAAGGAAAAACGGTTAGAATGTCAAGAAACAAGTAGCCATGGCAATAGTCGTCTTTATATTCGACACAAATAATTACAACACAATAGCTTTATCATTGTGAAACTAATCCCAGCAGGCACAAGAAAGTTCTCTTCAGAATTTTCTGAGAGAGAGAGAGAGAGAGAGAGAGAGAGAGAGAGAGAGAGAGAGAGAGAGAGAGAGAGAGAGAGAGAGAGAAAAGAGAGAGATTATTAAAAAAAACAAAAAAAAGAAATGAAGGACCCTTCTCAGGCTGACTGCTGTCAAATCAGAGTGTGTGTGTGTGTGTGTGTGTGTGTGTGGGTGGGTGGGTGGGGGGGGGTGTGTGTATGTGTGTGTGAGTGCGTTCGTTTTAATCTGTCGTTTGGGACCTTCGAAGAAGACTTATTTGTCGAAAAATACACTTGTCTGCTTTGTATTGCACCACCACGACCACAAACAACAAAAGAAAACAAACAATCAAAAATGAAAGAAAGAAATGAAGGAAATTCTGCATCACTTTATAGCTTGTTTAGTGTGTTCATCTGTGTTTCGTTTTGTATTGGAAAAATCCTCTGACTGCTCCATGAAACTTGGGATTTAAAGAGGAAAATCCAAACCATGGAAATAACTTGGGATTTAAAGAGGGAAATCCAAACCATGGAAATGACTTGGGATTTAAAGAGGAAAATCCAAACCATGGAAATAATGAAGAGCCAGATACTAAACACTAGTTGTAAACATAGGCCACGTTCGCTGCATAGAGAATGGTCGCATCTCAAAACACATCCTCTTGCCGCAGGGCAGAGGAGCATTGGCAGCCCACAGCTGAGATACAAAGACGTTTGCAAAAGAGACATGAAGGCACTTTTGAGATCAACACTGAGTTCTGGGAGGGTCTCGCAGCAGACCGCAACAGCTGGAGAGCACAAGAGACAGTTTGCAGATAGAGACAAATGACAGCTGCTGCAGCACTTTTGAGATCAACACTGAGTCCTGGGAGGGTCTTGCAGCAGACCGCAACAGCTGGGAAGCACTCTCAAGAGACAGCTGCAAGACAAACTGACAGCTGCTGCAGCAGAAAAGCTAGCCTGCAGAAAGGGGATGGCAGCCAACAAAAACCCTGTCAACAACCAGATGTGACCGCTGCGACAGAGACTGCCACTCTTGCATCCGTCTCTACAGCCACAGGCGACGCTGCTCAGGTCGAGCAGACGGCCCGGACAGATAGCTAATCTTAGATCGGATACACTCTCTCCGTGGTCAGCTATGACCGACGTAGGCCTATAACTAAACACCAGAAATAGTGATCATGTCCCCAGTGGACAAGTGCACCCAAACGTCAGGCAACACGTGCGAAGACCAAAGGAAGACATGCTGACATCAGTTA
>JADBJO010015436.1:12500-37500 GCA_016801955.1 Conus betulinus
GGTGAGTAGCTGTCAGGTAAACAGGTCAACCGGTTTTTATTTTATTTTATTTTTTTGTTTTGTTTTGTTTTTTGTTTTTTTTTTTTTTTTTTCAGCTTTACCTGTTACAGTCCGATGTGTCCCCAAAATTTGGAGCCAGACGAAATATGGCCTGTCACACACCTCTCTCTTCTTCTTCTTCTTCTTTCTTCTTCTTCTGTGTTAAACTGACTTTTTCCTATTTGTCATCTTGTAAGTAGCCCTAACTGAAACGGGAAAACAAAGAGGGTGGGAGGAAGGGGTCGTGATGGGTAATTGGGTTTTACCTTTACCAAATCACCTTTTATACAAGCTTTAAAATTACAACCCTCCAGTCTCCTCTCATCTTCCTTTGGGAGTGCTGCTGACGGATCACGGAGGAAGCTGAAAATCACAGAGCATCCATAACGTCATTTTTAGTGTATTTATTTAAATCATTCAAAACCATCTATTTTTCCATCTCAATGTCAGAAATATATATATATATATATATATATATATATATATATATATATATATATATATATATATATATATATAAAAGATGAATTTTTACCGCTTTTGCTGAGTACGTAATAACTTCTGAAAACGGAGTTCCTGGGCTTTGCGCCGTTTCTCCAGTATCATGTTCAACGTGTAGAGGAAGGGGTTGAGTGCTGAGTTGAGTGGCAGTACAAAAATGGCCATTCCTACGTTGATCTCCCCTGGAATGATGACGCCACTGGCAGCCAGGACCCCACACAGACCGATAGGAAACCAGCACAGAAAATCAGACACAGCCACTGAGAGGAGACGCCTGGCGATAGTTGCTTCCTTGGACTGTACGTTCTCCACACCTATCTCCTGGGTCTGTTTGAGCTGCTTAGACATTGTGTTCTTCCTCACCGACGTGTAAATGAGAAACTGACCCAGACCAATGGTGAGAAACAAGATCAGGTTGCAGACAATCATGATACTGAATGAGTACAGGTGACCAGGAAACTGAGCTCTGGTGACAGGCAGTGGAATACAAATACCTGTCTGGTGGAAGAACTCCCAGTGTGAGGTGACTGGAAGCAGAGGCACCGTTGCCAGCGTAAGTCCCAGTGCCCATATACTAAGACAGGCTGTTTGAGCCGATCTGGCTCCAAACCGGATGTGACTGAAAGGAAAACGGAGCACGAGGAAGCG
Organism: Conus betulinus; assembly: GCA_016801955.1. Taxonomy (NCBI): domain Eukaryota; kingdom Metazoa; phylum Mollusca; class Gastropoda; order Neogastropoda; family Conidae; genus Conus; species Conus betulinus. Next base: position 13,689 of record JADBJO010015436.1, read on the forward strand.
GTCCAAAGTGATCACACAGATCAGAAATGCTGACACTTCAGATGATAACAAAGATAAGAATCCTGCAATGCTGCAAGCTGGACTCTTTGTCCATACAATATCATTCCAAATATACCTACCAGCATAAATCCTGTCTGCCACGCCAATGAAGACTAAATACACTCCCATCAAGAGGTCAGAGGCACACAGATGCAGAACAAAAATGACAAATCCAGTCTTGGCGTTCTCTGACAAAAAGTACAGACGATAAACTAAACCACCAAAGTTTCCAAGAACAGCAAAGCACTGCAAAGACCAGAAGCGCGCAACGGTAAGTTATAGATTTCAACAAGTCGTCACATGACGAGATTTCATTGGACGGGGCCAAACATTCGCCACGAAAATTGTCAGGCAAAACAACAGAACAACACAGTTTGAAATAGTCGGAAACCACATACATAAGTTTAGTCATGTGTTTCATGAAATCCGGAGAGAAATCAGTTATAGGACAGCCCCGTAAACCTAAAAACTGAAGATTGTGAAGCACATCTTGTTCCTGCAGTTCTTGTATATTATTCCATGACACATCTAGAAGTTGTAAACTTGGCATAAGAACTGATAACGTCTTTGTGTTGAGATATTCTACTTTGGCATGAGAAAGATTGAAGACCAACAGAGATGTATAAGCGAAATGGTTTTGGACACAAGGTACGATATCAGCTATAGGATTACCTGCCAAATTTAATATCTGAAGTTGTGGCATTCCAGTAAAATGACTGAAGTTGACATACTTTAGAAGATTCCTTCTAAGATCCACACTGTGAAGATTGGGTAGACTGGCTCAGTTAGTTTCTTCCACCCACACGCCTGTACACCCAGGTGAATCAACATGACGTTATGAGTGACATCACTCATAAGTATTCCACTACCAGAGGCTTCAAGGTAGCGCATCTGTGGGAAAGAGCTGACAGAAAAAGTGTGATTGCAGAAGAAGGCCAAACCAAGGCAAACGCACGACTCAGGACAAGTGATGTCGCACACCAGTTCGTCATCATGCAGCGGACATTGTGGCAGACCATCACACAGGGTGATTCACGTGCACACAGACCGTTTTGTGACGGTGACGACATCGATAAAACCCCGGGCATGTCTGGACATTCTGACAGTCAGCTTCGTCCTCATGACCCGGACAGTCGATCATGTCATTACACCTGACGAAGACCGGGAGGCAATAGCCATCATCGTGACACTGGAAATGAGTGTCTGGGCACCGTGTGCTCATTGGTGATAGAGGGGTGATGGTAAACGCCCCAGGTTTGTCAAAGTGAATGATAGCTGGGGGGATGATTTCACTATATATATACTGTCTGGACTGACACCCTTTCTCGTCCTGAGCCGTCAGGCAGTCCTTCACTCCGTCACATCGTTTCTCCATACCCACACACTGCACAGAGGAGGGCAAGAAGACAGGTACACAATTCAAAGTTTCTGGTTTATGAATAAAAGAACAGCTTCACACATGAATTAACAAACAAATACACCAACAATAAATCGATAAACGTAATCATAACCAATATGAGAAGAAGAAGAAGAAGAAGAAGAAGAAGAAGAAGAAGAAGAAGAAGAAGAAGAAGAGTAGAAGAAGAAGACGAAAGAGCAACGAAACAGCAACAGCAGCAGCAGCAATAATAACATTGATAGTAGCAGCAGCATAAGCAGCAGCAGCAAGTACATCAACAATATTTCTGCTTCTAGAAATACTGATACTGATGATAACAATGATGATAACAACAACAACAATGATAGAAATGATAATGATTATGATAATAATAATAATATTATTATAATAGTGATAATGATAAGAAAAATAATGATAATAATAATATCATCATCCTCCCCCTCCTCCACCTCCTCCTCCTAACAACAACAATAACAACAGCAGCAACAGCTCCACAACTAACACCCACAGGTACAGTGTATAAATGTTGAGTACTGAATTTGTTACATAAGAAATGAATATTGAATAAAAAACAACAACAACAACAAAACCCAGCGATGCCGATCAACTTTCAACATTCTTATGGAACAAAGAAATAATCAGAATTGAAGACAGCAGTTGGGATGACGATTCATACTTGAACTGATCTTCTTTTTTAATAACTATTTATAATGACTCCGCCGAGCAACGTAGAAAGACGAATTACAAGCCAAAACACGACGCGTTTCGACCTCTTAGGTTTTCTTCAGGCAAGATAAACAACACTCAGGTCCACGACAATGAACGATCATCACTGATCTTCCGCAAATTCGGTGCAAGATTGATTCAACGCCTATAAATTATAATTTGATAGTATGATATAATAACAATAATACTAAAACAAGCAAACACACAAACAAACAAACTCAGTTGTGTCACTTCCCTCCAACCCCTCTCCTTTCTCGCCTCCTGTGTTTAGGCACTAACACTACAGTTATTACCGTCGTAATATCATCAAAAGTACGCACCTACGCACGCACGCGCGCGCGCGCACACACACACACACACACACACACACACACACACACGCACGCACGCACGCACGCACGCACGCACGCACGCACGCACGCACGCACACACACACACACACACACACACACATACATACACGCACACACAAGCGCCAATAATGGATCAGAAAGATGCCCTGTGAACACATTAATATGGACATGGGGGAAAAAGCTGTAGATATATGCAGTGATACTTGTTTAGATATGTCAATCGATTTATTGAAAGGGACTGCAAAGAAAAGACGGAGGGTGGAGGGGGGGGGGGGGGGAGTTCTCAGAAATATATAAAGAACATCAACCTGTCTGTCCCCACAGTCTATCATGTCTTCCTTGCATGGAAGATGCTCACAGAAGTCTTCATCACTTCCGTATAGACAATCCTGACGAAAAATCACACACCAGACTGTAAGGCACGAACTCCCTAGATTTGTCACAGTAAAAGTAGGGCTGTGTCAGCCCCTGGGACATAGTGCAGGTCGCCCTATACCAAGTCTCCGTGTTCTCCAGCTCCCTGCAGACAGTTTTCACGTCACAGGCCAGCAGTTGGTGAGTCAGGTGCTGCAGGGGACAGACTTCAAGATGACCTTTGGATGGGGGCGTGCTGTTGGTGAGGGCCGGAAGGGAGACGGGGGGTGGTGGATGCGGTGAGGATCGAACATGGGAGGGAATTCGCATATACAGCTGGTGTCCGATGCTGCGCACTTTTGCCAAACTCAATTCTCTTAGACTAAAAGACCAGTACCCACATTCGGTTAATGTGCATGACCCACTCGCTGTCCTCAGCTGTTTTAAAAAGAAAGCTACAGCACCACTCTTCCAGCGTAAGGTGTTAGTGTACCTGTAACAATGGACGTCGAACTAAATATGGACGCTCTCTCTCTCTCTCTCTCTCTCTCTCTCTCTCTCTCTCTCTCTCTCTCTTGATTCTGACCATTTGCCAGTGACAGCATGTGTTGTTTTTCCAAAGGTGCAATCTCCTGATCCTGGTGTGCAAGATGAGGATTATGTCATGCACAAATTTGTGTGGGATGAGAAGTGTGCAGATATATATGTCAGTACTTTATGCAGTGGAGAAATTCACACCAAAATAGGTCTTGCGATTGATTACTTGACGTTAACGTGAATGATGCTTTGAAGTTTTTTAATGATTGTATCAGAGAGAGTGCTGAATCCATGAAAAAAACGAAACATCATTAATAACAATGGAACTTCAGGTAAATGGTTCGATTTAGAATGTAAACTTTGTAAAAGAAACACTAGAAGATTATTGTGGGTATTCGTCGTGCAGTGAAATCTCAGAGAAAGTAGATTCGGTAACTAAAAAGAAAGATGAATATGTTATTGCTAGACGTGAGTACAAAAATTTATTAAAGCGGAAGAGAAAACAGTTCAACCAAATATTGTTAGACAAACTTATATTATCAGTGGAAAACCAAAGAGAATTTTGGGACGTTATCATATTGCATCTTTCAAAAGAAAACAACCTAGAAATAATATATCTATTGATTCCTGATTTCAACATTTAAAGCATTGCTGGATACGGATACTGACAATATGGGTAAATGAGGACTCAGTAGAGGATGAAACGGAAGGCTACATGAATCGTCCAATTTCTAAAGAAGAATTCTGCTTGCTTTTAGAAAACTGAAAAACCGTAAAGCAGCTGGTCCTGATGGTATTGTTTCAGAGTTTTATAAGAATTCAAATGATCAAGTAGTCATTTTTTTCTTCAAATTATTATTAACAAATTGTTTGATAACGGTGAATTCCCTGACAGCTGGTCTGAATCTGTTATTCAACCTATTTTCAAGAAAGGTGATATTAATAATCCAAACAATTATAGAGGGATTTCTTTGAGCGATGTTGGCGGTAAAGTATTTGGTATAGTAATAAATAACAGATTGCAAGAATGGGTGGAAGAAAAAAACAACATCACAGGTGAGTGTCAAGCCGGATTTAAGAGAGGATACTCAACAGTCGACCCACATGTTTCTTTACTAGCTCTCATTCAGAAACACAGTTTTGTTACAACCGGAAATTTTATGTTGCATTTTTTGATTTCGAAAAAGCATTTGACACGATTAATCGAAATCTTCTCTGGCCAGTTCTCTTTAAAAATGGCATAAAAGGTAATTATTTAAGTGCATTAAGAGCATGTACAATGATGTTAAAGCTAGAGTTCGATGTGGTTCTATGACAACAGATTACATTGCCTGTACATCTGGTTTAAGACAGGGAGATGCGCGTGCAGTCCTGTTCTGTTCTCTCTTTTGATTAATGAATTAGCGGTTGAAGTAATTAACAATGGAAGACATGGTGCTCGATTTTCGCTAGATGCATTTGAATTGTTTATTCTGTTGTTGGCCCGACGATGTCGTTTTGATGGCTGAAACAGTTACAGATTTGCAGACTCAACTGAATAGTTTACAGCGTGCCGCAACATCTCTTCAACTTAAAGTTAATATGATTAAGAGCAATATTATAGTATTTAGGAAGGGTGGCTATTTGAGTGTGAGAGAAAGATGGCTATATAATGGCGTGACCTTGCCTGTAGTAAATGTGTATAAATACTTAGGAGTATTCTTCTCCACGCGCTTGAGTTTTACCGCTGCATGCAAAGACTTGCAAGCAGAGCTAAAAGTGTTCTGATTTATCTTCTGAAAAGGTTGTATGTGTTAAATAACAATTCTTTTAATTTGTTCATGAAACTGTTTGATTCTCAGATACAGCCAATTGTGCAGTATGGCTCTGAATTGTGGGGTCTAGATAATGCCGTTATTCACTGTGAATCAGTCCATTTATTTGCTTTGAAGAAAATTTTAGGGGTGGACAGGCGAACACCGAATGATCTTATTTATGGTGAAACGAATCGATATCCATTATATATAAATTCTGCTGTTCAGTGTATTCGTTACTGGCTTAAGTTGATCCAAATGGAGAGTTACAGGATTCCACGTAAAGCGTATGATATGTTGTATGATCTGGATGCAAGAGGTAAGAAAAAAACTGGGCCACAAATGTTCGCTTATGCTTGCTTGTTTAAATATGGATTTGGTTTTGTTTGGCCAGTCAAGTGTCGGCAATGTTCATGATTTTGTATGTTGCTTCCGACAAAGGCTTATTGACTGTCGTGGCAAACCTGGTCCGATCATATCCAAACTAGTGATAGATTCACCTTGTATAGAACTTTTTTTGCAGTGATCACAGTTTAAAACCCTACTTACATTTTGATATTGATAAGCATCTGAAATATATTACCACTAGATTTAGGCTGGGGATTTCTGAGCTGGCAGTACATCGATATCGGTATAAATGTGTTGTCTAATGACTTTAGTTGTCCATTATGCACTGAGAGCGAAGAAAATGAGGTGCATTTTGTTCTCTGTTGCCCAGCACTCAGGCATATACGTGAAACGTTAATTAAGCCCAAATATTATAGACATCCTTCATTGTTTAAATTGAGTCTGTTGATGTCATCGACTATACCCGAAGATGTACGTAACCTTTCTTTGTTTCTGTATAAAGGATTTAAACTAAGAGGTGTAATGACTGACTGAAGTCTACATGATTACAATTAATATCATCATTTGTACCAGTTTGAATCCGTTGTATATCCTCATCCAGTTAAATGTTCACATTCCCCTTCATGATGGGCTGAGGCCTAATATGAATAAAACATCATCTTGAGTCTTGAGTCTTGAGTCTCTCTCTCTCTCTCTCTCTCTCTCTCTCTCTCTCTCTCTCTCTCTCTCTCTCTCTCTCTCTCTCTCATACACACACACACACGCATGCACGCACGCACACATACACATTATCCACGGGAACTACCCATTTAACATTATGGTGTTCTAGTCATTAATTAGTTGGAACATAATATATATGACTGTTCACAGTAACTGTTCATGCCGCTTCATCTTTGGCTGCACTGAACAGACATGGCAGCTGTGGTGAAACAATGTCACGTAAATGATGTCACATTTCCACAGGGTTTAAAGTGGTTTATAATGTTGAGAAATATACTGGGACCAGTGTCAAGTTCCGAATTTGTCTCACTTCCCAAAATCAGTTCTCAGAAGATGCGAAAACCGCCCTCGAGCACATGTGTATCCTGTGTGTGTGTGTGTGTGTGTGTGTGTGTGTGTGTGTACGTGCGTTCGAGCGTGCGTGCGTGCGTGCGTGCGTGCGAGCGCGCGCGCGCGCGTGTGTGTGTGTGTGTGTGTGTGTGTGTGTGTGTGTGTGTGTGTGTGCGCGCGCGCGCGCGCGCGCGTGCGTGTGCGTGTGTGCGTGCGTGCATGCGTGTGTGTGTGTGTGTGCGTGGGTGCATACATGCGTGCGTGTGTGTGTGTACGTGTGTGTGAGTATGTGTGTGCGCGCGCACGCTTGCGCGCTTGCGCGCGTGCGTGTGCATGCGCGCGTGTGCACACGTAGTCGGTGGAGGAGTAATCACCCAACACTAAACTCACACAGTAACGGGACTATTTCTGACAACAGGCTTGAATACTCTGCCCTTTCTCCAATCGGTAACATTCTAACGAGATGAGACGTAGGGGAGGAGTGGTCACATCTACCCCCTCTTTTCTCCTCCACCCCTACCCCCACCCCTTTCAACAAAGTAGTTTACAAAATAGTTGGGGAATTTTTTTTGGACTGACATCCAAACACCTCCCCCCCCCCCCCCCCCTTCTCTCTCCTTCCCCCCACTTCCGTATTGAGTTGGTGTTTCTAGCCCACTGAGTTGCGGGAAGAAATCAACATAATACATACACACTAAAATGTTTCTCCCAAACATAGAGAGATCAGTATATCAGGAGGGACGTCAGAGAATCATTTGCTAAAACTGAGAGCAAGACAGACGTCAAAATATCAGTAAAGAGATCTAGACAAAGACCATGCAGCGTCACTGTACCTCTGCAATGGCAAAGCACCATGGGACAGAAGACCACTCTTTAAATTGCCCGATCTATGGGACGCACGGGGCCTGTGATTTGATTTGTTTGTAGCACAGAGGGACTTCCCCACTAGCACTTTAACAAACCAAAACTTCTGTTGAGCACCCTTTTCTGTTATGTTGATGTTTTGTTTGTTTGCTTGCTTTTCTTTTGTTCCTGCTGACATAAATCATTGGATTCAAAGTACCCTCAAAAGAGTCCTGGAACACTGCTTCGATATCGGTTCTGCTGGCATACGTTCTAACCACAGGTGGCCGAAAAAGACCTGGTCACCTTAAAACAGGAGGAAAAAAAAGGTATCCAGCAGAAAAGCCTGCTCACAATCCTCTCTCCATACAATGGGTTCATGCCGACTCCTTCGCTGAGAGGAATTGGGATAACTGCAAATGTGGGATGAACTTGCGCTTTAGAATGTGGCTGGGCATCACAGAAAAAAAAGGGCTAACTTTCCATTAAACAGTATTTGGGACAATGTTATCATTGTTGTGTGTTGTTGTTGTTGTTGTTGTTGTTGTTCTTCTTCTTCTTCTTCTTCTTTTTCTTCTTCTTTCATGATCATCATCATCATCATCATCATTGTCATCATTATTTCATTTTTTTTGCAGAAACATGGTTTTTAAGTAGGGTGAACCTGAATCAACATAACCTTTGTTCATTCAGACTTGTCTCTTTGAAAATAAGTGCTTTTAGAGGTTGGTTGCGTACTCTGATAAGAGAGCTTCGGCCATTGACACTAAAAAAAAAAAAATCCAAACTCAGAGCGAAAACATTAGGTTTTGCTGAGCGTATGCGAGCATGTGTGAGGGGGAAGGGTTAAGGATGTGTGGTTGTCTGTTAAAGAAATGAACAGGCAAAGAACACGTATACGATTTACCCGCAACCATTAATTTCCAGGGGGAAAATTCATCAGCAGAGCGAGTCAAACAGATTAAAGTTGTAATAATTAAAGTATCAGAACACTAATCCAGAAAGCAAAAGGAAAGAACCAGTATTAAGATGAATGGAATCTATTTGTACATGGTGTACACTAACTTAGAAACCATACAGGAAAGGAGTAGTACTAACATGAATGGGATCTATTCGTACATGGTGCACACTAACTTAGAAACCATACAGGAAAGGACTAGTATTAAGTGAATGGAATCCATTCGTACATGATGTGCATTAACTTTGGTTACTGGGCCATACAGTCTCACGTCTCACGCCTTATGTTTCACGCCTCACACGTGAATAGAAAAATGAATAGACGTGGTCTGTCTTGCGTGGGGCCATACAACTCCACTCGTGATTCACGCTTCAAGCTTCACTGTTCACGCGTGGGCGAAGAAGTGGAACTGTCCACTTTTTTTTTTTTTTCGATGCGTGGGGTTCATGTCCCTGGTTACCATTGGCCAGTACAATATGGTCACTTTTAATCGATTTATTTCTTCATTTCTTGTCATTCATGGCCCAGTCAGCCAATAGATGACAGCCTTTTTCTCAGGGATTGTACACATGTACAGATTAATATCAAATTTGTCATGTCAGCAACACTAAATTCAATACACTTGTCTTTTCCATGTTTCAATCGATCTCATTCGCCATGCATTCTGGTGCCGTCAACAGAGAATTCACACGCGTGACCCGTGAGTAGCGTGGCGAGAGCTCCTGTGGCCCAGAGCATGAAATGTGAGATGAGAAGCATGAGGCGTGAGACGTGACGCATGAGTTGCTATGGCCCAACAACCTTGGAAACCATAACAGGAAAGGGTTAGTATTAAGATGAACAGAATCGATTCGTACAAGGCGCGTTCATCGGCGTCTCTACTGTGCCAAACATAGTTGCGGTCAAACCAACCCAAGGTGTCATACCAAACAATCTATTCTCCGTGACGTTCGTGAAGGCCTTGAACTCCTGGACCGTCTCTAAACTGACCAGTAAACCCTCATGTTTTTTGGCACTGTTTTTCAGCATCCTGATGAGAGATTAATGCGCTTATGCTGAAGAAGTAACAGCCCTCTCCAGTGTCTACCTGCAAAAGAAAAGGACAGGAGACCCCATCGAAAAAAAGAAAAACAAAGTGACAATGCGTACATGTTTTGGGGGAAGAACGCACTGACATGCTTTTTAGTTGATCCAGAACTTCACCATCCCTATTCCCCTGCCCCCTCCCCACCTTCCTGAGTCAGCCACCCTCTGCCATCCCACCAACCCCATCCTGTACTCATCGCTCTGTGTGTGTGTGTGTGTGTGTGTGTGTGTGTGTGTTGTGTGTGTGTGTGTGTGTGTGTGTGCGCGCGCGCTCGCGCGTGCGTACATGCGTACGTGCGTGAGCGCGCGCGCGCGTGCGTGCGTAAGTGCGTGCGTGTGTCGTCTCATCAAAGATTAGGGCGCTGATATTTCACAGTAAAGTAAACCCAGTTCACGTGAACCTGAAGCAGTCTTAACTTGAGATCTGACAGGTTTGGCGGCGGCAGACACTGGGGATCAGCCTTGGCCACAGGATGACGTTGTGACTAGACTAGGAGAGTTAGTTGCAAAGTGAGGCGAGTGCAGGCGGAAATCTAAATGGACCTTAAGAAATTTAAGTCTTGTATCCGCTGAAACATACACAAACGAATCACCAGACCAAACACGACGCGTTTTGACCTCTTAGGTCTTCTTCGGGCAAGATAAACAACACTCAGGACAACGAAAATGAGGATTGACTCAACAACTCTTCTTGCGCCGAATTTGATGAGATAAGTGATTGCTCGTTTTTCGTGTTCACTGACCTTGCCTGAAGAAGACCTAAGAGGTTGAAACGCATTGCGTTTTGTCTTGTGATTCCCGTGTTCTTTTAAGCGCATACAGTACTTAAACTTTTTTTTAAAGATTAAATTAAAAGAGGTTGAAACTTTTTTTTTTTTTTTTACCTTGGGCATGAGTATAGTCCCTTGGTAGCTGGCCCTTAATTAATGGACCAGTGAGTGATCATTTCACCTCCAGCAGACAAAAGCCTTGTTAGAGTTAGTCTGAAGTTTCTAACTCTCGTGAAACATCAGCGCCCTTCCTTCTCACCTTCTACCTCACTGGTAATACCTAGAGATAGGAGCGTCCCTCTCCTGGAAGGCCAGATCTTAAAAGAGATCGCTTGTAGATAGTGGGAAGTTAAAGGACCTTTTAGTGCTGTCTCCTGAAAGATATAAGTCAAGAAATAGACAAGCACACAGAGGTAAAAAAAAGGGGGGGAGAAGAGTGAGATTTTAGGTGACTGGAAGGTATTAGTACCATACAAAGTTGTGTGTGAAAAAGGAACGAATGAAAATTAGGAAAAGGAAGTATTGATGGCTTTTGATTGTGTTGTCATTGTATTTCAGATAATATTCATTCACCCCAAATTAAATAGGGGAATGAGTTTGGCAAAGAAAGCCCATTGTTCAAGGAAGGGTTCGCTCAGGGTGAATGGAGTTGAACTGGATATGAGCTGTGTTTGTGTCTGGATGTGAACAATGTAGTATCCAGCTGGGGTTTCATCTGCCAGTTGCTATCAAATGGCGTCGATACAGGTTTTGCCGACAAAAAACAACAAACAAACCGAAAAAACATTTGATATTGCATCAACAATGACAAGATGACAAAATCTCTCTCTCTCTCTCTCTCTCTCTCTCTCTCTCTCTCTCTCTCTCTCTCTCTCTCTCTCTCTCTCTCTCTCTCTTCTCGTTATTGAATAAATGTGAAAGCTACTGTATGACAATAAGAGAGAGAGAGAGCTACAGAGAGACACAGAGAGAGAGACACACACAGAGAAACAGAGAGAGAGAGAGAGAGAAGAGAGAGAGAGAGAGAGAGAGAGAGAGAGAGAGAGAGAGAAAGAGAGAGAGAGAAATGACAATTGACAGTTTTATTGACATATAGCCTATTGGCCTATATGCCAAGGGGTCAGTTAACAGTGCTCTTGAAAATGACACACAAAACACAACACACAGACAGACATGTACAAAAGAAAGCGAAGGACCAAAAAGGAAAATTTCACTACAGCATTCTATCTGTAAATCAAGATAATCTAGTCTGTCATAACGGACAAAAGATAGGTCAATAATAAATCAAAAAGTAAAGGATAGAGAGAGAGAGAGAGAGAGAGAGAGAGAGAGAGAGAGAGAGAGAGAGAGAGGTTTGACTTGGCTATGTTGTGTTGTTGTTGTTGTTGTTGTTGTTGTTGTCATACCCTGGCTAAAAGACTCCAGGGATCACCCAAACAGCCGAAGCATTTGAACACTATGGTACAAATGCATCAGCTGGCGCTGAGAACATGACGTGTGTGACCCTTTTTGATTAGCCCGCCACATGGGCAGCCACACTCCGACTTTTGGTGATTTTGGAGACTGATAATGTTATGCTGGGAGCTTGTCACAAGATGTGTATTTTGTTTGGATCTTTGGGGTTGGACAGTTAGGTTTTTCCAAAGCTCAGTCAACCTGCTGCTAAATATGTCACGTGCTACACTGTACCTTTACCTTTCCTGGTCCACATCTATCAGAAGTGTAGGGACAAGGGGCCTCATCCTCGTGGTCCGCACACTGAGAGATCAGATCACAGGGAAAGTGCTCAAACAGGTCAGGCCACACTGAGACTGAACAGTTCCAGGCCCCTTCCAATCCTGGCACTCGCTGGGGTTTCGTCTCTTCTGCATGGAGAGAGAACCGCAGTCTAAATTCATGGCAATCCGCTAGATTATTTCCAGTAGAAAAGTACACAGACAGATGAGACTCTCGTCGGCTCGCTCCATCACCGAAGTCCCCAGGAAAGAGGAGTAAAGGAGATTTGTGCATGCTGTACTCTTTCACGGACCTCGTGTTAGAGGTGTCACACCGGCCGACAAAGATGGCGATCATCCTTGGGGTGTCCCATTTTAAAGTGCTCAGGAAGATGACGTGATCGGGCGGTCTGGTGAGAGTGATGCAGCTTGGCATCAGGTTTGGACATGGCAAGGGCCAACCTGGCATCGGGCTTCCTGCAGGTGTTTCTATATATCCTGCACAACAACAATTATTCACTTGTTGGCTCAAAAACTGACCATGCAATGTCACTCAGTTCTTCATTTCAATATTTTGAAATTTCATCTCTATAATATACACAATTAAAAGGGAAACGTGTTCATGTTCTCTTTTTTATCAGCATCGTGTGTTTCCAGGTGGGAAAACATATATGTCTATCTATCTATCTATCTATCTATCTATCTATCTATCTATCTATCTATCTATCTATCTATCTATCTATCTATCTGTCTGTCTGTCTGTCTGTCTGTCTATACCAATCTATAAACTATCCGCTTTTTTCTTATCTAACCATTTATCTATCTGTCACAAACAAACTACCCATCCATCCATCATCCATCCATCCATCCATCCATCATTGTTCATCCATCCATCTATCCATCATGCCATCACTCTATGTATGCATGTATGCATGTATGCATGTATGCATGTATGTATGTATGTATGTATCTATGTTTGTAATATTTTCAATAATGTGGTAATTTTAAAGAACATGCTTGAGATTGTTTTAGAGTGGCATACAATAGGTCAATCCTTATTACTATGAACTGTTGCCAGATTGACTGACATATGGGGAAGGCGCGGGTGGGGGAGGGGGGAGGGGAGCGGGAGGAATCTAAAACTGCAAATACAGTCATCATGTTCAGCCTCTGCGGTAACATTCAAGCCCATTCGGCCAAGGTACGATAAGGTAGTAGTAGTAGTTGTTGTTGTAGTCCGTCGCTAGCCGACGAAGACGATGGTCTATGTACTCAGCGATGATGATAGCGTGCGCTGCCATAGTCATCGCCGATTAAACAGACCATCGTCTCTGCAGCCTGAAGCTGGAAGTACACAGGCGCCCCACAGGGGTCACAAAGATGGTCCGAGTTTGGGACTGAGGAGGACGAGGCCCTGTGTCGTCTGTCCCTTGCAGCGGCGAGACGCAGTCTTGTGTCCTCTTCGATGGCAGCTGTTGTTTTGAAGGTGAGTCACCTCCAAGATGATCTGCCAGCAGCAAGGGTTTCGAACTCGCAAGGCTGGATGCGGCACCATCTAAGATTGCTCTTAAAGTTATCTTGTATCTCAGTTTCGGCCTTCCCTGTATGCGTGAACCTTGCTTGAGCTCACCATACATCAGTTGTCTGATGACGTGCCCAGTCCAGCATAGCTGAGCCTTCGGCGGCATTGACTCAATGCTGTCAAGCCAGCTTTGTCCAAAAACCTCTTGGTTTTTGACTTTGTCCAGCTAGCGAATGCCTATAAACATGCGCAGCGATCGCGTATGGAACTGTTCAAGTTGCTGATATGCTTTCGATACAGGGTCCATGTTTCACATCCATACAATAGGGAAGAAAGGATTACGGCCTTAGATCTTAAGCTTTATAGAAGTCGTATGCATTTCTGCTGGAGGATCTTCACTGGTAATCTACCAAGGGACTTGCTGACTTTCTGGATCCTGGACATGATCTTTCTCCAGTGAGCCATCTGCAGAGACACCACCGCCCAGTAACCTGAAGCCCTCCACACACTTCAGTTGGACTCCATCAATGGTGATGGCTGGCTGGGGCTTGGCTGTGTTAGGAGCGGCTCGGACAAGAACCTCCGTTTTTTTCAAGACTTACTGTCAATCTGAACAACTTGGATGCGTTTCCGAAGACGTCGACAATGACCTGGAGGTGTTGTCCTTGTGTGCCATGTACACTCAAGTCCAGATCTTTCATAGCATGAAGAAGGACCTGTGTGAAGAACACGTTGAACAACACTGGGGCAAAGACACAACCCTGTTTCACTCCGTTTGTGATGTTGAAGGAGTTTATACAGTCACCATTACAAAGGACTTGTCCAATCATGTTGTCGTGGAAGAGTCTTATCAAGGCTCTGAACTTGTGTGGACAGCCCAGCTTCATCAGGGTGGTCCAAAAAGCTTCTCTGTTGACAGTGTCAAAAGCTTTGGTCAAGTCTATGAACACTGTGTACAAGTGCACCTGCTGCTCGATATATTTCTCCTGGACTTGTCGCACAGCAAATACCATGTCTATGGTACTGCAGCCAGGGTGGAAACCACACTGGGGTTCAGGAAGGTTGCCTTCAGAGATGTTGTTGATGAACTTGTTGAGGAGAGGATGCAGGCAGGTATCTCTCCAGCAATGGAAGGAAGAGAAATTCTATAGTTACCACAGTCTGATTTTGCCCCTTTGGTCTTATAAAGTTCCACGATAGTGGCATCATGGAGGTCTGCTGGCATGTCCTCGTCCTCCCAGATGGTCATGGAACGCTGTCTGAAAGCTGTGATTCCCAATGCTTTATACAATTCCGCAGGAATTCTATCTTTTCCGACCAAACGGCCAAACCCACCACAAGGTGAAAAATACCCCCCCCCCCCCCCCCCCCCCCCCCCCCCACCCCCCCCCCCCCTGTTTCTGTAAGCAGTGGAGGGGACAGCATGATACATCCATCCATGTGTAGTGTGGTCTCGAAACCTAGAGGAGGTGGTGTAGCGTATAATATTACTACACCACATCCGCTCAGTTTCAAGACCACACTGCACATGATTTAGAGCTGATGGATAAATGAATTACGGACTAAGATGAGAGAATTTAAAACAAAGGGTCTCGTGGCTACGACCTTGGTATGTGTCTGACCTACGCGATGGTCAGACCTTGGGTACCTACCTAACATCACCTGTGCCATATTTCATTCTTTCTGTGTGTGTTGAGTGTACATCTCTGTGTGTGTATGTGTGTGTGTGTGTGTGTGTATGTGTGTGTGTGTGTGTGTGTGTGTGTGTGTGTGTGTGTGTGTGTGTGTGTGTGTGTGTGAGTGCACCTTTAATTATTTGTGAGAAAAGAAATATTCAGAAGATCGCATCGTAACAACAGGTACAATGACAGTACACATGCACTCGCGCGCGCGCGCACACACACACACACACACACACACACACACACACACACACACACGTCTACAGTATACACTGGGTCCCTAAGAGATACAGTCTTACTTCAGTTCACGTGTGCTTGATCATTTATGTCTGTTATTTGGAAAGGCCCCGGATGAGTCTGCACCTTTCTGTGTGAATTCTTCTTAGTGCTGGTCTTGAGATGATGCCAATATTTGCTGGTTTGTATTCTTTCTTGCACGCTCTACCTTTAAAGTCATTATGTGCGGCCACTTACTCTCTTGATGTTCAGTTCATAAAAAGATCGTCTATGTTAGAGTGGCATTGGTATTGTTTCTTGAGATGACTCCTTCGATTTCTTATCATATCAGATCGGCCAAGCTGTAATCCAGTTCTTATCGTTGCCTTGCCGCCAGTGTGTGTTCTGTCATTTCCTTTAACTCCTGCATGTCCAGGGCAGTACACCCATATGAGTCCCTCTGGAGGAAGGTTGCGCATTACTTCATGCCAAGCAGGGATTCCCGTTTCACTCGCTATTTTTTGAAATAGGTTCATGATTCAGTATCACAGCTTGTTGAGTTTAAACTAGCCTGTGGATGAAAGTCATGGAATGCTTGTGTCACTGCTTCTACCCCCCATTGTTAGATTTAAATTTGTTAAACTATACGCGCCATTCTCTCCTCCACACGTTCCGCCATTTTGCTTCACTCTGTATCCCCAGCCCTATTTACCTTCAGTGACAGAACCATCAGCGTGTATAATATATCTGCTTTTGTGCCAAGGTTTTCTATCTACAGCTGAATTTCTGCATTGGTTTTGTATTCTGACCATTCTCGACAGTCTTTCAAGCTTTGGGGCGATGACAATTTAATAGAGGGAATTGAAGTGGTGTGGATACTTTTCTCATTGCTTCATGTCTTTTCGTTCCTCTTACTCGCACACACGCTGTTTACCTTTGGTGACAGAACCATCAGCGTATATAATAATATATGCTTTTGTGCCAAGATTTTCTACCTGCATCTGAATTTCTGCGTTTTTTTTTTTTTTTAATTGGCCATTCTTGCAGTGTCTGTCAAGCTCTGGAGTGATCAAATTTTAATAGAGGGATTTTAAGTGGTGTGGATACATTTTTTTTCTAATTTAACTAGGTTGGCCTTTGACCATGTTGTAAGCCTCAATCCATCATCACCTTGAATACAAGTGCGTGATGCAGTCGGTAGAGATGGTGCCGTCAGTGTCTATGGTTGCCATTGGTTTCATGGCAGACAGGCCCTTTTTTGCATTTAAAACCATATTCTCAACATGGTTTCTAAAGGTCAGCATTCCATCAACATTTAGACCCAAATAGCATAGGATTTTAATTGATTTAATTGATATTCCATTGAATGAAACTGGCAAGGGTAATTTTCCTGATGTCCTGTTATTGAGAGTGCAGACCCATGTCTGGGCTTTTGTAGGGCTGATGGACAACACAGTCTCTTGACACCACTAAGCAATGTTGTTCAACTGCCCCTGAAAGCCATATTCAAATAGACGGAGGGAGGCACACTATGCTCACGCAGTCACTTTTACTTTTTAGTATCTAAGACATATCACTTACTACACGCCTTCAGGGGTATTTGGAATCTTTAATTTTTTTTTATCGCTTTGAGCCAGTAGCAGATACACCTGACAGCAGAAACAAAAACAGATGGGGAAATCAATCGGTTTCACCATGATTAAAATCATGTTTTGGAATCCGTCTATCTACTCCTAGAGACCTCTCCACAGCAACATTGTGAACAGATTCCCAATAGACAACCAATTTCTTATCCCCATAGCTCATAGCCTTAATGTACTATTGGCTGAACATGAATATCAAACAATTTCATAGATAGTGTAAATGAAGGATCATTTAGAACATGTAACTGTTTCATTATGCAATTTTTTTGTGGCTCACTTGAAAGGCCTTTGCTTTGCACCCATCAACAAAGCTTAGCTGTCTTGAGAATAGTATGTCTAAATGTTTATAAGCATTGATTACTGGCATACAAATACCATTGTTATACTCATCTTTCTCTGACATAAGTACAATGGTGCACCCACCTTTCTCTAATGTGTATACCATCATACACCCACCGTTCTCTGATATGAATACCATCGTACACACCATTTTTCTTTTCTACTAATACCATCATACACTCATCTTTCTCTAATATGAATTCCATCGTACACCACCTTTTCTCTGCTATGAATACCATTGTACACCCATCTCTTCTCTGATATGAATACCATTGTACACCCATCTCTTTCTCTGATATGAATACCATTGTACACCCATTTTTCTGTTCTATGAATACCATCATACATCCATCTTTCTCTGATATGAATACCATCTTACACCCATTTTCTCTTATATAAATACCATTGTACATCCATCTTTCTCTGAAATAAGTACCAGGGTACATACATCTTTCTCTAATACGAATAACATCGTACATCCATCTTTCTCTGATAATCGTACACCCGGTTTTCTGTTCTATGAATACCATCAAACAGACATCTTTCTCTGATACAAATACATCATACACCCATCTTTCTCTGATATGAATACCATCATACAATCATCTTTCTCTTGCATGAGTACCATCATATACCCACCTTCCCCGTACACGTATATACACACACACACACACACAACAGGTACGATGACAGTACACATGCACTCGGGCGCGCGCGCGCGCGCGCGCGCGCGCGCACACACACACACACATTCACATACTTATATATATAGGTAATTGTGGATATAAAAATAAATACATGCATGCATGCATGCATGCATGCATGCATCCATCCATCTACCCATCCATCCATCCATCCATACATACATATGTGCTGTCACATGCACGATTCTCGACCAGTTGTACGCATCTGCTATGTGTATAGCCTGCGAGGATATCCTACACTGAATACTACTGAGGGGCGAAAGTTGACAAACCCGACTGCTAAATTTGCACAGATCGAGTATGGCTTTGGAGTCAGTCACGCCTGCTCCGTACACTTTCCGTCCCCTTTTGTTGGTCGGGTATTGGAAGCTTAACCCCCCCCCCCCAACCCCCGGGAATTTTTCACCTAAGGTGCTGGTCTAGCTGGCTGAGAGCTCTGGAGGTGTGTGTTTGAGCTGTCTTTCCTTCCCCTCCTGTGGTGTGGCAGTCTTCTTTGAGGCCAGGACACACCTTTCCTCCCCCAGTGCCTTCTTCTTCGACAGCCAGTAGGCCTGCCTACCTCCTGGACAGCCGAGTCTCCCTGGTGTCTCCCCTCTGGATGACTGTCTCCAGCTCTACTTTGCGGCTTCGTTCCGCTGTGCCCAGTCTCAGAAGTGGTATGTGTGGACTGCCATCAACGCGTCCGAAGTTGAGGTCAGAGTGATTTTTTTTTAAATGTGTGTGTGTGCAAGTCTACTCCAGCTTGGACAGCAACACACCTGACCAGTGATGTGAATTCCAGCAGGATATAATTCATATCTCGAACGACTCAAATGGTACTTTTCTTTTGAGAATGTTAGAAATTGTTGTTGTTGTTGTTGTTGTTGTTGTTGTTGACACACTCTATTGTGTTGTGAGTGATGCTAGGAATTCTTTTCCAACCTAACAGGGGGTGTGAATGTACACGTTGATATAGTCAAATTAGTTTACAGTTACATGTTGATGTTGTTCAAATGCTATAAAAAAAAAAATCATTTCCTTCTCCTTGTTTATTAAATGTGCATTCCTTGCTAAATTCTTGTTCAGGTTGTTATGTTGTAGGGTGGTTTAAGTGAGTGAAAGAAAGATTTCATGAAATACACAAACAACTCACACGCCTTCAGACACCCAGGAGACAGATATAACAGATCTACTTACAAGCATCCCTTACTTCACTCTATGACACATACATACATACATACATACATACATACATACATACATACATACATACATACATACATACATACATACATACATACATACCCACATACATACATACATACCCACATACATACATACATACATACATACATACATACATGCATACCCACATACATGCATACATACATACATGCACATGCATACATATATACATACATACATACACACACATACATACATACATGCATGCATGCATACAGAGAGAGAGAGAGAGAGAGAGAGAGAGAGAGAGAGAGAGAGAGAGAGCGTCTAAACAGGTATTCTCGAAGTGGAAAGAAGAGACAAATTACACCCAAAATAGTTTAAGTCAGTCTCTTTCAACAATCATCCACAAAGACAGGAAGGAGGGGACGGGGGGGGGGGGGGGGGGGGGGGTCATGGTGGCGAAGTGGATTTTCAATCAAAATTGGAACAATGCAGACAGAAAGATGAGTTGAGAAATGGGGAGAAATCGTCTATCAGTAACCCATTAAAAATGGTAATTTACACACACACACACACACACACACACACACACACACAACAAAATCAATCTCTCTCTCTCTCTCTCTCTCTCTCTCTCTCTCTCTCTCTCTCACACACACACACACACACACACACACACACACGCGCGCGCGCGCGCGCGCGCGCACTCGTGCACACACACACGCACTCACACACACACACACACACACACACACACACACACACACACACACACACACACACCAGCAGAAGCAGACAGATGAACCCGCTGCAGTTCCACATGTCTCTTGTCAGTCCAGTTCACAGCATTCAAAGACACAGACAAAGACACATTTTCTGGCACCTCACTCAAGGATCGCCGATAACACGCCCTGACCAAGACAGCGTCTGTGGCACTGTACGTCTCTAAGAGCTCTCTTTGCAGGCAATACATCGTGTACCAGTTCTCTCTCCGATGGCGATGGAATAGTCCACATATGACAAATAGGCAAGATCACTGCAACTGGTAATTCGAAAACGTACCACTTGGTAACGTGGTACCTGGACTTTAAAGTCGCACTCGCACTTTGGGAACATGTTTAGACTTTTAAAAAGGAGACGCCCAGCTGTTCCTGCGACAGAAAGCTGTTTGACAAACGGGTTTTCCAAACATGCAGCCGACCCAGAAATGTTCATGGACGTAAGCTCTTGCCCAGCACTGCTGGTGTTAATTTTGCCTGCAGCGTCCTTTCGGGTGACGTGATTGATGCTGGTGGTCATGTGACCTGTAACAGGGTGCAGAATGTCTTGGGGGCTTCTGTCTCGGTTCCAGTTGATAACCTGTCTGTTGCGAGTTTGGTCGTGTGTATGACAAACTCGGTGTGGCGATGTGGAAAGTGGGTTCAGTTTCAATTCCGTGGTTTATTTAACGTCTATTCACCCATTGATAATATTAGACGAAAAATAATCTAACAACGTCATTGTTATCTAACAATGCTTAAGCTCACACACACACACACACACACACACACACACACACACACACACACACACACACACACACATCAAAGCAACTTGGCAATTTTAGATTGTGCGATAATAGTAGCAATTTTTATGATAGAAGGACTGGAACAATATTTGACTGATATCTTGGACTTTGATGTCGGTAGAATTTCTTTTTATAGATTGGAGTTGAGACAGAACATTCCATCAATAGATGATGCACTGAAATAGGCTTACCACAAGTACAAAGAACGTGGCAAAAATATTTTGTGTTCCATGCATTCAACTTGAGTGTTGTTACTATCTTGGAAATGTGACGAGTACAAGTATTTACATATTTAAGATTTTCTCCACAAATTCTGTTATAAACACAACTTTCTAATTTTAGCAAACTTTCTGACGAAGATATTTTCAGTGAAGATAAAGAATTACAATCAGGGGCAATGTTTAGCTCCAGCTTTAGCAAGAATATCTGCTACTTCGTTTCATTTCAATCCACTATGAGAGGGAACCCAGCAGAAGTCAATACATATTCCATGAATCCTTAAAAAGTGTATGAGGTGATGAATATCAAAAAGTAAATCTTTCCACGCCTTACCGTCCCAATGTTCTAGAGATTGCAAGACAGATTTAGAATCCACACATGTGAGAATATTATGAAAAGGCATAGGAGCGTCATAAATGTAGCTAAAAGCCATCAATATTGCATACAATTCCGCGGTAAATATGGAAAACCCTTTGCCAAGATGATAATTCTTTTGGACATTTAGACTAGGAATGATGAAAAACCTCGGCAGCTTTAAGAGCACCCTCAATGTCACCAACAGTGGAACATTTTGACTTGACGACATCAAATCCATAGGACACCCCTAGCCTGTTTCCATGTACACCATTCAACGTTGAGTCATGAAGAATAGCAATGAGTGGCATGTCTGGAGACCCTTTCTTTCTGTTTTGGAACTGGCATTCTTGTTAACTTCAGATTGCGTATTAAATATGACGTCATTTTTAGGTTTTGCGGTGACGATAATGTTTTCTGTACTGTTCTTTTGATTATTTCTTTTGTTTTGTTTTTGGTTTTTCGCTTTTCTTTCGAGGTCCACCGTCCCTACAGTCATTTCAGTTGTCGACTTAATTGTAGGGATCGGTGGAACTACCTTTGCTGTGTCCGCATAGGAGCGATGGGCAGAGTAAGGAATTGCGTCCGTCTGGGTTTGACAGTTGACACATCTTGCTTTTGGAACAGGCCTGCTCAGTTTTTCTATTGATTCTTTTTGCTCGCTGATGGTTGTTTCGAGCCGCGAAATTCTTTCACACAGGTTTCCAATATAACTTTCGTTAAGGTTTCAAAATCACTCACCGTGTCAGCCTGGGTTAATGTGTGTGATTCACCTTCAAGTTGAAGTGGACCCTCTTCGGCAGTCTGTGCACTTTCCAGCAACGCTCGCTTCAAAACTTTTCTTCTTAAGCAGGGTTTTTGCTCGCTTTTTTCGGCCACTATGTCACTTTCTCCAGATGACACGGAATTAAATCGACCCCAATTACTTCTGGATCTAAGCCGCGTCATCATTTTAAAAACACAAAATTCCAGCTGATTACTAGAGACTTTAGCACTATGTCATGAGTGTTTCCGCCATCTTTGCGCCGTCTCCGTGGAAAGTAGGTCAATGCACTGCTGTTGGCTGCTTGAACCCCTTTGTCACAGACACAGTCTCACTCATGGGGGCCGGAATAGCTCAATTGGTACAGCGCCGGACTCGTATTTTTGGTGATCTGGGGGTTGCGGGTTCGAATCTCCGCTGGGCCGTTTCGGTATAGGGGGATTTTTCCCTCAGAGTTAACATTTGTTCTGACTCCATTTCTCATACAGTTCTTTGAATGAGACTATAAACCGAGGTTTCGTGTGTGAGCGCACGCATAACATCTTGCACACGTAAAATCCCATCACCAGCTATTGGAAGAGAAGGCCAGTTTGGCCGTTGGTATGGATGACACGTTACACATCGCATGCACCCTGCATAAGAACTGGAAAGAATGAAGGAAGTAAAGGAAAATGAATGAACGATATTGAATAATATGGACTGGATGACACGCGAAATGACTGAATGGAGCGCCAGCTAGCAGCTCTTCAGTCGTCGGCACTACCAAGGTAGGCATCCCGTTGTGTAAACGAGTGTGGGTTTAAAGCGCTTAGAGCTTGGTCTCTAGCCGAGAATAGGCGCTACATAAGTAATCATGATAATAGTAATAACTCATGCCAAGAAGACTGAGGATGACGCCCAGCGTGCGGATCGTCAGACTGATATGCATGAAGTCTGGAATGCCGGCTGCTGATGCATGTCAAAACTGGAATTATCTCTGGCATCGACAAGATTTGTGACAGCGTGTTGCTGGTAGAGAAGCATGCAAGAAGCAAACTAAAAAAAAGAAAGAAAACAAGCGCGTGCATACACACACATCCACATGCGCGCACGCTCGCTCGCACGCATGCACGCACACACACAGAGTAACACACACACACACACACACACACACACACACACACACACACACACACACAGTCACACACACACACACACACACACACACACACACACACACACACACACACACACACACACACTTGCGCGCGCGCGCGTGCGCAAGCGTCTTATGACTATATACAGATTAGATAAAAAAAATAAAAACAAAAGAATCGTGCAGGAAAGGTAAGGCATAATGGGTAAAGGAGGATAAGGGAGGGGCAGTATGCCTGTGTGTGTGTGTGTGTGGGGGGGGGGGGGTGGAGGGGGTTGGTGGGAGTGGTCAGTTCTGTTGTGAAAAATACGCAGGAAGGGTGGGGGGGAGGGGGGGGGGGGGGGGGGGAGGTATTAGGATATAATAGGAGGGAAGAAAACACCCGATAATCAATGGGAGGGGTGTTGCCAACGACTACACCCTGTCACAACAGACAGAACTGACCACAGGATTTTTGTTGTGACAGGGCAAAAAAAAAAAAAAAAAAAAAACTCAAAAGGTTTGTGTAATAACCCCGCCAAACAACATGG
>JADBJO010015436.1:42500-43776 GCA_016801955.1 Conus betulinus
ATCTTCCGACACAACACAACGCAGCAACATACCAACATATGCAGACAAGCTGAAGTCTCCAGCTAAAAAAAAAAAAAAAAAAAAAAAAAAAATGTAAGCAAAACTCCCCTCAGTCAGTGCCACAAAATCCAGAAGAAAAAAGCCATCTGAAGCTAAAAATAAAGGAACAGTTGGCTGACGTCAGATCTATTAGCATCAAGTCCGATGACGCCAAAAAGGTACATTCTGACACTCTTCCTAACGTTCTCTTTCTTTTTTTTTTTTTGCACAACTCTGTTATGTCAAGAGTCCACGCTAGGCGCCTGGGAGAGGCCTATGGACTTAAAATTGTCTTCAAAAGAGGTTTCAAGATCTCAGACTGTGAAAAGGTACATGAAAACATTGGTTCAGAAGTTCCGACTTAATTGTGTGATACTGCATACTGGAATAAATGATCTGAAAAGAACTGACCCTGGAGTTACAGCAAAAAAGATGATAATTGTTGTCAACTAAATCAAACAGCATCTCTGAAAACAAAAAGTCATGGTGAGCAAAGCAACACCAGTCAAAGATCAGATTCTGGAGGGGAGACGACAACTATATCAACGCTTTTACTGTTTTCCGAATTTCCTCGTCATCAGACATCTCTTCTCTCTCATGAGAAACTTGGTCATCTCAACGACCGGCTCATTAGGGATGCCATCCACCCGTCTGACAGAGGTACCAGCATCCTCGCCGGAAATCTGGGGCGGCATGTCCATCGTCTCTTTTGGCAGAGACAGCGCCGGAGACATCGCCAGAATCAGACACGCGGGAGAGGCGCCTGGGACCACAAGCCAAGCCATTCCCCCCACCTCCTGCTGGTCGTGTCGGAGCTCCCGGTGCGTGGCATTTCCATCCTCGTGCAGGAGACACACATGGGACTCTTTCAGCTGCCAATTCGTCCCTTGGTGACTCGTCAACTTCATCTTGCCATTTGATTTTGTTAACTGTCTTATGAAAACTTCCAATGATAATTTATTACTATTTCAATGGAACTGTCGGTCAATATCAACAAATCTCTTCCACTTTGAAAATCCTGTATGTCAACATAATTATTCAGTGCTAGCAGTACAATCACTAAATGTATATGTTCGTAAGCTACCGAAAATACGCAATTTTTTATTATCCACCTTTGTATAACTATAGGAATGATGGTAAAAAGATTCAACTGCCATTTATGTGAAAAGGGATCTAAATTGTTGTCCTCTGAACCCTCATAAAACCCTTCCTTGTCAAAACAACAAATGGTATACTG
>JADBJO010015437.1:0-2500 GCA_016801955.1 Conus betulinus
ATGATGTGGGGAAACATAAGATGAAAAAAATTACATCTCACACTATGATGTGGGGAAACATGAGATGGGGAAAAGTACATCTCACACTATGATGTGGGAAAACATGAGATGAGAAAAGTGCATCTCACACTATGATGTGGGGAAACATGAGATGAAAAATTACATCTCACACTATGATGTGGGGAAACATGAGATGAAAAATTACATCTCACACTATGATGTGGGAAAACATGAGATGAAAAATTACATCTCACGCTATGATGTGGGGAAACATAAGATGAAAAATTACATCTCACACTATGATGTGGGGAAACATGAGCTGAAAAACTTAAATCTCACACTATGATGTGGGAAAACATGAGATGAACAAAGTACATCTTACACTATGATGTGGGAAAACATGAGATGAAAAAGTACATCTCACACTATGATGTGGGGAAACATGAGCTGAAAAACTTAAATCTCACACTATGATGTGGAAAAACATAATGAGATGAAAAAAATTACATCTCACACTATGATGTGGGGAAAACATAATGAGATGAAAAAACTGAATCTCACACTATGATGTGGGAAAACATAATGAGATGAAAAAACTGAATCTCACACTATGTCCTTTTTAAACTGATGATAATGAGCAGCAGCAGCAGCAGCGGTACTGTTTGAAGACTGCTGCAACATCAACAGCAATAACAACAACAGAAGCACAATAGATGTTGTTCAAGCAGCGAGTGCAACACTGAGCAATAGCATCAGCTGTAGCCACAGCAAAAACAGTAACGGTACTGGTGGTAATAGTAGTACTACTCAATACAACACAGCTGCAGTAGCAATATCAATGACAACAGGAGCAACAGCAGTAGTATTGGTAGTTGCAGTAGCAGCAGCAATAGCAGTAGTAACGGCAGTGAAAGTAGCAGCTGAAATAACAACGAAAGTACAAATAATTAGTAGTTGTGGTAATAGCAACAGCAGCACCAGTAGCAGCCGCAAAAAACGGTAATAATGGTGAGAGTAAGTGCAAGTAAAAAACGCAGGCGGGCAGGAATTGTCTTCTACCCCCCCCCCCCCCCCCCTTTCCAGTTTTTGTTTCAGTTTTGTTTTTTTTAAACTTTTCAATGACGCTCTTAATCGGAAACGGGCAGTGAGAAGTGATGATGGTGCCATTCCTGATATTGATTTTGATTTCCTAAGGAAACAGTGAGTCCATGCTTTTACTGTCTACGACTTGTCCCGCAAGACAGAGAGACAGACAGACAGACAGAGACAGGCAGACAGCGAAAGAAGTCATAATTACCATAACCAGAGAGAGAGAGAGAGAGAGAGAGAGAGAGAGAGGAGAGAGAGAGAGAGAGAGAGAGAAATCACACACACGGACTTAAGGGCAATATATCTCTTTATTTTGTAAGGAAGAAAAAAACAAGAATCACAGTGAAAGACACAATGTAAGTATAATCATATTAAACAACATCTTAGGCAGTTTGCATTGAACTACAAAAGTAACAAACACCACATGTGTTTTTCCAAAACTGATTTTAATTAGCTTTTAAAATGTGAAAAGAAAACCGTCAATACCTTCGATCCAAGAGAGGAACGTTTACAGTTAGACAGTTTTTTGTTCATGAGCTGACACCTGCAGCATACAGCTCAGTTCTTGTTGACCCTAACCATTGCAGCAAACATCGAAGCTCATGATACTGGCATTTACAGTATGTAGCTGAACTCTAATCCTCACGTTTGCAGCATATAGCTCAGCTTATGTTAGCGCTTGCAGCACGCAGCTCCGTCCCTGCTATTAACTAACATATGCAAAATGTTGATGAGCGCATAATGCTGCCACGTGTAGTGTACAGTGCAGACTATGAAGTTAACCCTAGTAACGTACAACTTAATTAATTCAGGATCCTAACTCTTGCAGCGTATAGCTTAGTCAATGATGTTAACGCTCTGATAAATTAAAGCTACGTTGACTTCTCTCTGCGTCAAGAATATGCTAAACCACTGAAAAACAAAACAAAAACGAAGCTAAACAAAAAAAAACAAAACGTGTCTTTGTGAGAGTCCCATGATGGCATCCTAAGTAGGCCGCTTTTTCCAGAAATATCACTTCATTTGTTTTAATGATTGAACTAATACCTGACCAACCAAAAGTACAGCCAAAATCTTTTGCGTCTAATATATTTCTCTGTCTTTCAAGTGAACAAAGAGTCGATGAACATTGTATCTTCCATTCCTCTCCGAATTGTCCGTTGATGTTTTTGTTTTCTTTTTCCCCACAAATTTTTATTCTTTTCCTATTTTTATTTCTTGTGCATATTGTACAACAGTCCACAGCTTTTGTGTCGCCTTTCCAATGTCGGCTGTACCAAAACATAACTGGACTGTGTGTGTGTGTGTGTGTGTGTGTGTGTGTGTGTGTGTGTGTGTGTGTGTGTGTGTGTGTGTGAAATGCAATTCTTCTCAAACAAATTACACCGCCAAATGTTAATTATTGAAATTA
>JADBJO010015437.1:7500-25000 GCA_016801955.1 Conus betulinus
TTGCAAGTCCATATCTACCCCATAGGAATATGCAAGTCTGTGTGTAATGGATGAGGGGGGTGGGTAGAATGGAGGCAGGAGCGGGAGAAGTGAAAGGGATGGGAGGGAGGAGAGAGGGCGAGGGGGAGGTTTGGTACGGACAAGCGACCTAACACGATAGTGGCACCACCAGAACGACAACACGTTCTGAGTGGCACCGAACACGCCCATTTTCCTGTCAGTGGAATTCGAACTCAGAACACCTAACCACGTAAAAACATACACACGTGCACGCGCACACACACACACACACACACACACACACACACACACACACACACACACACACACACACACACACACACACACACACACACACACACACACATGCGCGCGCACACGCACGAATGCACGCATGCATGCATGCACACACACACATGCACACACACACACACACACACACACACACACACACACAAAACCACTATTCGAACGAGCCCCAGTTATTCCTCACAATACAGCCCCAGTGCGCGCATACTTCGTTCCACTCTCAAATTCCCTCCTTCCTCCCCCACCCCCTTCCCTCTTCCTGCCCTCTCCCCTGCACCCCCTCCACCCTTCATGACTTACCTTTCAGTCACTGGTTTATCAGTAGTATGTGCGGTTCATAAGGTAAAGGAGGACGCCAGCCATGATCCACAAACAGGCCCCGAAGAGACAGGCCAGGCTGACGAAGAAACCAGACCACACAGAGACTGTGGCGAGCGTGCTCGTACTTCTTGTCCAGTGCCTGAAGCTTAGCCTGTGAAAACAGAAAGGTCAAGGTCACGGCAACAAAAAATGATGATGATGATGACGCTGATGATGATGATGATAACGATGATGACGATAATGAGGATGAGGATGATGATAACGATGATGATAATGAAGACGACAATGATGACGACGTCGACAACAACGACGACGACGATGATGATGATGATGACGATGATAACTATGATGCTACTGCTGCTGCTGCTGCTGCTGATAATGATGATGATGATGACGATGATAATGATGATAACAAAGACGACAAAGACAACGACGACGACTGTAATGAAACGCTTGACAAACCCATCTGATCTGTTCCACTCAAACCCCAAACCAAAGAATAGATTTCAAATCTATGCCCACTCTCCTCTCTCAAACAAATCCCCCCCCCCCCCCCCCTGTTCATTTAGAACGGCGCGAACCGCAGGCTGACAACGGAAAAAAAAAATTTGTCACGGTAAACGTGTGACGCCTTCCGTTCTTATAGGCCTACCTCCCTTCCCCTCTCAACCCTCCTTCACCCCCACATGGGGTATACCTACAACGCAGTAAGATATCCATTGCATCGTGACAATTGCCCTCTCATCCTCTCATTCATTCCCAGGAAAAGTGAGTTGGATCTCTGTTTTACATTTCCGAATCTATGTGTTGATTTTATGTATGGTGTGTGGGGTAACATGGTAACTTTGTACAAATACTTGGTGACATTTATCAAACTGATGAATGATTATTCTGTGTAGTAGTTTGCTTGCCATCATATCGCAAAAGCTCTCTCTCCATGTGGTTATGATTCTTTGTTAATAATCTGACCACTATTCTTTGTGTTCACACTAACTTTTGCCAGAATGCAATTCTGTCTGTTAAGATAATAATTCAATGATTAATTTTGATCAGAAAAACAGTATGCCTGTGCTAGGTTAAAAACTGCTAAGCTGATTTATAAATACTAGTGATTGTTGGAATGGTTTGTAGTGTATGACTTTAAGTCTACACCACATGTGTACTTGGACTAAGTGTAGCCCAAGTCAGTGTGATTTAATTCCTAAGAGACAGGGAAGACTTGTCTGACTGAAACTGTGTAGCATTGTATTACTGTCGCCTACCCTTTTGTAAGCTTAACGCAGCCTTTAAGCAAAAGTAGAGATTAATAGTTGTAGTGGAACCTCTACCATAGAGAAAACTTTGCTGGTTGAGTCTCACACCTGTTCTGAAAGTAAACAAGAGTAAATGTGTGCACTTGACAAGCCAGCCATCAGGTTCTCACCTACAGACCAAGTTCTCTTTATCACAGAACTGGGATCCTGGTCATGCTACACAGTATAACTGAACCCTACTCTGGGACTACGCCAAAACCCAGGGGAATGCCAGACACCATGGCTTCACTGTAAACTGGGGCGACACCACCAGAAAAACAGATCTACCAGGGAGGAGCAGTCACCAGCCACAGGAGAGATCAACTACCCTCTCCGATATAAGCTAAGTTAGCTAACCACCTGGTCTCAAACCCATCAGACCCTTGCCCTCACTTTATGATGAAACAGTGAGAACCTGTCTATGAGTACCACTTTGGCTACTGCACTGGGTGTACGCAAGCGAAGTGGATGTGTATCAAAAGTATGCATTCAGTGTAACTTAGACAGGCCCACTGTATTCCAGCTTAAGCAGCTGCACACAGTGCAAGCAAGTAAAGTAGGAGTGAGGAAGGGCCCCTCACTGTAGTAGTCCAATGAGAGCTAAAACCTAACCTATGGAAGTGACATGCAAATACTTACCTATGTGTAAGTAATTAAAGATGTGTGAAACTGCACTTAATTTGTGTCAGTTCTCTGTTATTCAATCAAATGTTGAATGTTTGAACTTCTCTCTTCAATTCTGTCTCTTGGAGCTACAAGTACTTCTAAGAGTACAGGCCTAAGGAAAATTATCTCAGAGCCACTCTTCAGTATTTTACCAAGACCCAAAACAAAAAAATTTCTTTGATGACTAGTACCGGAAAGTTGCTCCTTCCACAACTAGTAAGAGAGAGGGTGTAGGTGAAATGTTAAGATAATTCTCATCGAGAAATTATTCTAAGTCCTTCCCCTAGAGGACCCACCTATCACTCATATCTCTCGTCACAACGACAATGACGATGACGACGACGACAACGATGATGATGATGATAATCATGACGACAGCGGCAGCATCAATGACGATGATGACGATGACAATAAGAGAGAGAGACAGACAGACAGACAGACAGACAGAAAGAGAGAGACAGACAGACAGATAGAGAGAATCAGATGATTTATTTTTTAAAAGCTCTTAAACAAAGAGACAGCAATAACGATCAATGCATTTTCAATAACAATATTCAGTATATTTTCTAAGACAAATTAATTTTAATGAAAATAACCATTAAATCAAAACTATAATGAATCCTTTCAAATATTTCTTGCAAGCAGTCATGATACAACCGTTTCTTCACTGAAAAGCTTTACATATACATACTGCTAAATCGCGAGTCACTACACTCTCGTCATTTTTATAACTTTTACTTAAACAAAAGTCAAAACAGAGAAAGCTGGTTATAGCATTTGTCACTAAAGAGTATTAAATCATGTACTTTAAAACTTACACTGATACAATAAATAGACCTTCACTTCTTCAAATGATTCTATACACAGACATTTTCCATGAGAGAGACAGAGAGAGAGACAGAGAGATAGAGACAGAGAGAGATGAAGACAAAGAGAGAAAGAGAGAGACAGAGGGAGAGACATATAGAAAGACAGAGACAGAGAGACAGAGACAAGGACAGACAGAGAGAGAGATGGAGTCAGTGATGGCGGGGCTCTACCTTCCAGGCCAGCAGGATGCCCACTGCACCACACCAGAAGTTACAGAAGATAGCACTGAGCATGGACATGACAAAAGCGAGCGTGGTGTCCGGAGGGGCCGCACTGCCCACCACCACTGGCTGGGTCACCTGCGACAAGGAGGGACCAGGGGCAGATCAGCGGGTACCTCGAGTTCCGTTGAAACACATTTTCGTCCAGTCATGTTCTGTCCACTCTTCACGTTTCGTCCAATCACGTTTTGTCCGATCACGTTTCGTCCAAACATGTTTTGTCCGATCATGTTTCATCCAGTCATGTTTCCCCTATCAAGGCAAAGTCAAGCCAACGAATCTCTCTCTCTCTCTCTCTCTCTCTCTCTCTCTGAGACAATAAGTGTTGCAATAACTGAATGCGGAGGAACTGTAGGTGGTGTTGCTAAGTTAGATACTACGGATTTGCTGCCAAAGCTACATCATGCTGCAACCTGCTGAAGAGTTTCACACAGGAGACGAAAACAGTCTCTAGCAGCGTATGCATGAACAACTGGTTCCCTTCACAGTATAGCAGAATTCGACAGTTCACAAGTACTGTTTGTACAGGGCTTGATATATAACCATTAAATCAAAGCTATAATGAATCTTTTCAAATATTTCTTTGCAGGTGACCCAACGCAACAGCCCCTTCTTTCATCCCATCTATTCTCCTCCTCTCTCCTCTCCTTCATCAATCATCCCTCCACCCATTCCTCCCCCCAACCCCCACACACTCATCTCGCTCTTGCTTTTGATGTCCTTGTTATGTCGTTTTCTAGTGACTGAGGGCGACTTTTTACTCTGCAATGTTTCACTATCACTTCGCTTTGTATGCCTGATATGTGTCCTGTCTGGAAAAAAAAAGATACGCAGGTCAAGGGTCATAACTTCAATGTTTACTACGTTCGTGTGGAGGCTCAGTAATATCAAAATTAATTTCATTTTAGAATAATTACCCCTTTTATTATCTCGCCCACACAATGGGAATGATTAAATTAGTTCAGAAATTATATAGGCATTGTTAAATACGTAAGTCAACAGAAAGAGACAACCATTGCACAATGCAAACAATGCACAATTGGCGTATTCAGAGAGAGAGAGAGGGGGGGGGGGGGGGGAGAGAGAGAGAGAGAGAGAGAGAGAGAGAGAGGGAGCACAACCGTACTCTTAGTTACTCAATGATGAATACTCGCCACATGACGAGGTGCACAGGGTAGGCGGGACAAACAGGGAAGGTGAATGGCATGAAAAATTGATTTAAAAACACATCCACACACACACTTCTGCACACACACACACACACACACACACACGCGCACGGACACACACACTACCACCACCAAACGAACATTTCTCAAGTTCTGACTTCTGTACACACTGGCCACATATTTTCATCAGCAACCCATTTCCACTCACTGCCACTGCCAGCCCAAGCCACAGACATACGGCCCCCCCCCCCCCCCCCCCCCCCCCCCCCCCCCCCCCCCCCCCCCCCCCCCTCCTTCTGGACTGGTTCCCTGTGTACCCCATGGCAGCACTCCAAAAAGCGTTGACCTTCATTATGCACTTCCGTCTGCCGTCAGCGCAATGAACATGCGTGCGCCAGGTGAAAAGTTCGTTCCAGAGATCTATTTCAGTCTGACATTGTGGTCATAGCCCTTTTCTTTTTAAAGTAAAGCAGTGGCTCGGTTTAGCAGTAAAAATGTGCATCAGTATTGTTTGTATTGAAGATGACAAGGATTTAAAACAGAAAGAAACAATGACAGAAATTAACTCCCCCTGCAGTTCTTTTCCTTGATCTCTGATCACCAGAGATCAATGGTTTTCTTTGTTAAAATTGTCACATCTAAAACATACTATATGGTGTTCCATTGAAGAGTTCACTACAACAGATCTAAACAAATGCATTTACCAAGAAAAGCAACAACAAGAAATATTCGAGAACTTTTAATATTGTTGCAGCGTTACTACTCACAGAATGAGAAAAACTCATAACTTTGCGTTTGTTTGTTCGTTTGGTTGTTTTATTACCCGTCCCTTTGGTGTATAAGGGTTACTGTATTTGTCGTACTGCTACATGATTGACTAATTCCTGTAAACTTCCATGGGATTGGTAGCAAGAGCTGTCGGGATTCATCTGTTAGGGATGAAATAAAAAAAGGGGGGGGGGGGGGAGGGGGGAGAAGATGATGTTTTTACAGAAACAGGAGAGGGCTGAGGGGAAAGGGGAGCAGAGGAATGGCAAGAGAGAGACAAAAGAAGAAGGAGGTGTACGGGAGAGTGGGTAAATCAAACATGTGTTTTGATGGTTGTGAAAGGAGGGTGGGTGGAGGGAGGGGGGGGTGAGGAGTTTCTATCACACACACACACACACACACACACACACACTCACACACACACACACACACACTCACACACTCACACACACACACACACACACACACACACACACACACACACACACACACACACACACACACACTCACACACTCACACACACACATCACAGAAAAGAAAACCCTCTGGACGAGACAGAACACATATATACAGACAGACGGACACAGAGAGAGACAGTGACGAAGAAAGAAGCAAAAAAAGCAAAAAAAAAAAAAAAAAAACAGACAGAAGAACATAGTAGAGACACAGAAAAAAACACAGTGAAGTACCGCCACGGTCGGATGCCCCTGGTTAGGCTGCAAAAGCGTCGTACGTGACCCAAGCCCCTATTCTCGAAGCAGTTTGGATCCGAACCTGGATCCACATTAGAGGGCCCAGAGGTCATGTAGTACGCCGTGGGCCTCTGGTCTGTCACCAAAGAAACCTTCTGATAAGCCGTGCAACTTTTAACCAATTATACAAGCAAACCTATCACTACATTCACTCGAGTTTGCTTTAAATTTTATAGGATAATACTTCGTCAGCACAAAAACGCTTTGTCATCAATGACAGAATGGAAATGCAGCATCGGTTTGTGTAACGTGATTGCCATGTTTTGGACCCAGAACTAGTGAAACAATATTGCACATGTAGTTTGAGTTTAAGCAGTCTACATGATCACACAGTGTGGTTGCTATCTGATCACCATCTACCCTCCCACCCCACCCCCACCCCCAACATCTATATCTATATAATTTGTCTGTCTATTTATCTATTTGTGCCTGTGCCTGTAGCTTCCAGATAGGGAGTGGAGCCAACGTCATATTCCGTCTCAGTTTAAATACATCGCTATAAAAGACTGACTTGTGATAAAGGGAAATGAGGCATGGGAAGTAGTCTTTTTTTCACTTCTCAGAGAGTGCTCTACTAGATTTACTGTTCCTGCAAAGGGGAGGTCAGCAGGACCAGTAAGTGACAGACGTTTCAGTCTGTGAAGAGATCATCAGGCTTGTTACTCGATGCTGATTACCTGTTAGTGATAAACCCTTCCACATGAGCAAAAAAAAAAAAAACACAAAACAAAACAAAAAATACCTCTTAAATCGTCTGGATCCTCCTGCATGCATGAAAAGAATACCTCCTTCACCACACAAAAACAAACATAAGCATTCAATGAAGGCGGAAATAAGAATTGTAAGACCAGCTTGAAAACCCTCTTTGCCCACCCAGCAGTAAACGGGTACCTGATTCAGTTCAAGGACAGTGAAGGCAGCTGAAGGAGTGGGGTAGGCTTTGCTGTCCAAAATGGTGTGCCCTCGATACAGTGAACGTGCATTAGATTGCTGCTCCTTTGGCGATTAGGCTACGAGACTCTAATGTCAACTATGTGGAAAGAAATAAATATTGAAAAGAGAAATCAAACGATCTCAAGGGTAAAAGGGTTGGGGAGAGATCATACATAAATTCTATCGGAACATCGTCGATGACCTCTCAAGCCTAGCTCTGGTCAAGACATCAGTTTGGATTTCTTCTAGCTATACTACGCCCCATGTGTGTGAAAAGGTAGAGTCACTGCTTCTGTCTACGCCACTCCCCATGTGTATGGAAAGGTAGAGTCACTTATAGTTACACCACTCCCCATGTGTATGGAAAGGTAGAGTCACTTTTATCAACACCACGCCCCATGTGTATGGAAAGATAGAATCACTTCTAGCTATACCACGCCCCATGTATATGGAAAGGTAGAATCACTTCTAGCTACACCACGCCCCATGTGTATGGAAAGGTAGAGTCACTTCTAGCTACACCATGCCCATGTGTGTGGAAAGGTAGAGTCACTTCTATCCACACCACGCCCCATGTGTATGGAAAAGGTAGAATCAGTTCTATCTACACCACGCCCCATGTGTATGGAAAGGTAGAGTCACTTCTTCTATCTACACCACGCCCATGTGTGTGGAAGGGTAGTCACTTCTTCTATCTACACCACGCCCCATGTGTGTGGAAAGGTAGTCACTTCTTCTACCTACACCACGCCCCATGTGTGTGGAAAGGTAGAGTCACTTCTATCTACACCACGCCTCATGTGTATGGAAAAGTACAGTCACTTCTTCTGTCTACATTATGCCCCATGTTTATGGAAAGGTACAGTCACTTCTTCTATCTACACTATGCCCCTTGTGTGTGGAAAGGTAGAGTCAAAGTCAAAAGGCGTTCCTCATAATACAAGCACTACCTGTTTATACTTTCATTTGTGTGCCCCCCCCCCCCCCCCTCCACTCATCCCCATTCTTTCTCCTGTCCTTCCCTCCTTCTCCTTCCCCTCTGCTAACTCATATTCCTCTCTTCCCCTATCCCCTCGCCCACTCTTTCGCACTACGCTAGTCGATTGCATTCAATGCTATATTTTTTCATGCCTATTTCGGTAAGAAGGGTGTCAACAGCGCTAAGTGTGTTGATGGCCACACCCAATGGTGTGTGGCATTTAGCTAAATTTAACCACACCCAGGTCAAATCGACCCATCAATTATTA
This sequence comes from Conus betulinus, assembly GCA_016801955.1. Classification (NCBI taxonomy): domain Eukaryota; kingdom Metazoa; phylum Mollusca; class Gastropoda; order Neogastropoda; family Conidae; genus Conus; species Conus betulinus. The sequence goes on from JADBJO010015437.1 coordinate 16,050, forward strand.
CTTGTTCGGAACCTGCTCGACCGCATAGAGTCACTGTGGAGCTATTCGCACATTTGAAAAATCTCTCTCTCTCTCTCTCTCTCTCTCTCTCTCTCTCTCTCTCTCTCTCTCTCTCTCTCTCAGCAGGTAAAAGCCACTCCACAGAGAGAAACTTCAGAGTTCTATGCTTGCCCTCATATCCCAATCCAACACGCATGTACAACAACAGAAGCAATTAAAACACACACACACACACAAAGTAATACTGTTTTACATCTAAGATTGCCGTAGCTTATTTCTTTAATTACCTATCTTCCACATTCCAATTCAGAACACATAGTTGGAAATAAACATATACAGGTATGGGAGAATCCTAAATTCTTAAGCCCCAGTTAACTGTTTTTCCTGAGGAAAACAGCGATTTCCCAACAAGAGAAGAGAGCGAAGAAGTGCTTTCTCAGAGGAAAAAAAATCCTCAGTGTTTTTCAGATGGATAGCAATTGTTTTCCGCGGAAAACAGAGAAACAGTCATTATGGGCCTATACTATAATAGCCATTTTCTTTTCTCTCCCATAGGACACGATAATCATCTTTCAAAAAATAGTAATGATAGAAGAAAATGATAGTCAACATCACTATTTCTGAGGAAATATCATCCCTCAAGAAAACAGTGATAATTAAAAAAATGTTTATCATTTCTAAATAGGTACTACCCAGCAATAGTATTGTAATAATAGAGAAAACAGTTCTTATCACTGTTTTCCAAAGAAAAACAGTTATTTATCCTTCAAAGAGGCACCCTTGGTCCAAATCTGTGCCGTGGACTTGCACACAAATGGTATGGGGTCGTTCTGGGGCCACATGCCATCTGTCTGCAAACTCGCCATACTGATCCACATTCGTCCTTTGGTTTTGATCAGCTCACTGGATCCCTGTCAGAATTTAAAGGATTATTCTGGGACCAAATTCCATCTTTTACTTTGTATCTTTCGAATCGGTTCCATAGTTTTATGTTATGTTGCTGAGAGACAAACAAGCAAAGCAATGGACGCCAGCAGTGGAAAGATGTGCTCCTCCACTATGGTCTTTTTACACTGCACATCAGAGATGCCTCACTGGCAGCAACACAAATGATTGTTTCTCTAGTGTCTCACTGACAGGAGCAAATGACTGTTTCCCAAGTGTCTCACTGGCAGCCAACACAAATGATTGTTTCCCTAGTGTCTCACTGACTGCCAGCACAAATGATTGTTTCCCTAGTGTCTCACTGACAGCCAGCACAAATGACTGTTTCCCTAGTGTCTCACTGACAGCCAGCACAAATGACTGTTTCCCTAGTGTCTCACTGGCAGCCAACACAAATGATTGTTTCTACTGGTGTCTCACTGGCAGTCAACACAAATGACTGTTTCCACGAGTATCACTGGCACTAACACAAATGATTGTTTCTACTGGTGTCTTACTGGCAGCCAAACACAAATGACTGTTTCAATAGTGTCTCACTGGCAGTCAACACAAATGACTGTTTCTACTTGGTGTCTCATTGGCAGTCAACACAAATGACTTTCTACTTGGTGTCTCACTTGCAGTCAACACAAATGACTGTTCTACTTGGTGTCTCACTGGTAGTCACACACAAATGATTGTTTCCACTTGGTGTCTCACTGGCAGTCAACACAAATGACTGTTTCTACTTGGTGTCTCACTGGCAGTCAACACAAATGATTGTTTCTACTTGGTGTCTCACTGGCAGCCAACACAAATGATTGTTTCCACTTGGTGTCTCACTGGCAGCTAACACAAATGATTGTTTCCACTTGGTGTCTCACTGGCAGTCAACACAAATGATTGTTTTTACTTGGTGTCTCACTGGCAGCCAACACAAATGACTGTTTTGTACTGGTGTCTCACTGGTAGCCAATACAAATCATGAAACTGACCTTCGATTCATATACGCATCGCAGATTCATATCAACACATGGGGTCGTTTGGAGTCATATTCAATCTTTCCATCGAGTTTTGTTCAAATCGATGAAACACAAATGACTGTTTCTACATGGTGTCTCACTGGCAGCCAACACAAATGATTGTTTCCACTTGGTGTCTCACTGGCAGTCAACACAAATGATTGTTTCTACTTGGTGTCTCACTGGCAGCCAACACAAATGACTGTTTTGTACTGGTGTCTCACTGGTAGCCAATACAAATCGTGAATCTGACCTTCGATTCATATATGCATCGCAGATTCATATCAACACATGGGGTCGTTTGGAGTCATATTCGATGTTTCCATCGAGTTTTGTTCAAATCGATGAAACAGTGATTTCGTCATCTTGCTGACAGAGAAACAGACAAACGCAGATAAAGAAAAGAAAAGGAAAAAAAAAAAAACGTAATCTGCTTACTGGAGGTAATTTTAATGTTGACATCAACATTTCTCTATGCTACACATCAAATTCTGTCATTATCACTGCATGAAAATTATGCCTGTGATGATGTGATTGATCAACTTTTGACAGTTTCATGAAAAAGAATTAAAACGTTTTCCTTTTGACACACTTTCTTGTCCATACTTCCAACAAGCTTTTCATGACTGCGTTTCATTTGGCTGGGTGTCGTTCACGTTTCCAGGTCATCTGACCTTTTGTGAGACTTTGTATAGCACAGGAATTGAAAAGGCGAGCGATTGTTGTTGTTACATCTGCACATTCAGCTCACAGTATAGGTTGGTGTATAGTGTGTGTGCGTGCGTGTGTGCATGCGTGCATGTGTGTGTGTGTGTGTGTGTGTGTGTGTGTGTGTGTGTGTGGTGTGTGTGTGTGTGTGTGTGTGAGTGAGTGAGTGAATGAGTGAGAGTGTGTGTGTGTGTGAGAGAGAGAGAGTTAAAGAGGGTGAGAGAGAGAGAGAGAGAGAGGGGGGGGCGGAGTGAGAGAGAGAGAGAAAGAAAGAGTGCATTTGTGTGTGTGTGTGTGTGTGTGTGTGTGTGTGTGTGTGTGTGTGTAGCTATGTGTGTCGCTGTCATTGTGCTATAACTACACACAGGCTACTGCTTTGCGCTGACTAGGTTGTCTATTTTCTTTTCATTCATCTATGTAGATTTTAGTATTGTGGAGAACGTGAAAATGGTGTTTACTTTTGGTTTCTCCATTTCTATGATCTTAAGATTTCTTGATGATTTCACTTGGCTATCACCGCGCTACATGTCTGCACTGATACTGTTGTTTTGCAAACCAGCTGTGTTTCATTAAAACAGTGTTGTCAGTACTCACCAGTAATGTAAAGTCAAAGATTTATGTCATCGGCAGTCATTGTTTGAAACTGTTCCTGCTTTTGTACTCCCTGTTCTTATAGAACACAGGGAGTACTTTACAATGCAAACAAAGAAATGCTGTCTGTGTGTCTGTCTGTGTGTCTGTGTGTCCTTGGTCAAAATGTTTTCCACTCACTCCAGACAAAACTTCTGGGCTGATGTTTCTGAAAATTTATAGGTATGTTCATTATGGGTCACGGATGATGCCCAATGTTTTATTTTACCAGAATACCCATTACTAATGACTTTAATGGCCCAAAATGGTTTTTATTCTTTATGGAATATCTCAGTGATGAAATACATTATGACGCATGTTTGATTGTGACATAAAATACATTATGACACGCGTTTGATTATGGCTTTTTCAGGAAGATAAACTGGAAGTACGCTTACATGCTTTGCATCTTGTTTTACCCTGTGTCTTGCACTGACAAAAACTCAAAATGTTTTGATCAAACTTGTCAGATAAGTGTCTGCTCTTTCTGTTCCACACACACATACAGGTGTGGTGAACTAGACCAAAACTGTCGGCTTCAGCCGAGATGTGTAGTGAGCTATCATGTCACCATCTCAGTGGTTATACATAGCATGGGCTTGCTTTGTTAGTCACTGAAATGTGCTGTCCATTTTTTCATGTGCTGTGATCTAGGCTCTGACTCGTATGTCTCTGCCTGGCTCACGTAACGTTTTGTTGGTCTACCTGTTGCACCTCTTTCACAGGTGCTGCATTACTTGTTAGGGACTGTATCTATCTATCTGTTTATCTATCTATGTACACACAACAACAACAACAACAACAACAACAACACACACACACACACACACACACACACACACACACACACACACACGTTGGTGTTGTTACTGACTGTTGCGATTATTCATTTTCTACTTGAAGTAAGGCTTTCAGTATTGCTAGGTTTTGCTAGTCATGTATTCATAGCCTCAATTAGCTACTTTTAAGTCTGGGCTCCTGTTGTTGTTCCCACTTTGTAAACATTCCTTGTCTTCCACTGAGGCTAGTAGCACTTGATGGGCTGTTAAGAACAGAATTATTACATTATAGGTGGTAAAGACTTAACTCTCGGCCCATCATAGATATTGATTTTGTGTGTCTGACCTGTACATGGTCACCACAAAGGTAAGAGTTAAGAATAATGTCAGATAAATGGTTGGAAAACAGGGTGAACCACACAGTAGGAAAATTTGCATTGCATTGTAACAATGGCCCATCTCACCCCCCCCCTCCCGGCGCTATCTTCACACACACACACACACCCTCCCCTCCTTTATCCCATGACACAAAGGCATGTTGCCACTCTCTCCACTCCACCACCACCATCCTCACCCCACCCCAAGCCACCTGCAACCTTAGTCAACACAAAGAGTCACCAGCAACCCTCCCTCCCTCTCCAACCCCCCCACCCCCCCACCCCCACTTTCTTTCATGTGTACCGCAGACCTTTGGTTAATGATGTCACTGTGTTTTCCTTGCGATGGTCTAAATGAGCATTCATCTATACAAACACATAAATTAACTGACCACCAATCTCTGTGAGACAGTGCCGATTAGGTTCAAACAATTTCCAACGTGAATGGTGATAAGAATAGATTCCTCCCCCTCTGACTCCTGGTGTGTAACTGACACCTTGTCAGCCAGATCAGAAATCTGATTTGGCAGTTCAGAATACATATACCAGACACCTCGAGTCACAACTTCACTGACCCCTCAAGACTGCCTCTTAGATCAGAACAATGAAAGACTAAGAGACGACTTAGAGAGAAGACCTGGTAAACTCCTTGATCTCAAGTCATTTACTGGTTCATTTCCAGGAAAAGTGAGTTGGAATAACATTTTCGAATCTATGTCTTGATTTTCTGTATGTTGTGTGGGTTAACATTGTAACTTTGTACAAATGCTTAGCAACATTTACCAAACTGATGAATGATTATTCTGTGTAGTAGTTTGATTGCCATCATATAGCCAAAGCTCTCTCCTGGTGGTTATGATTCTTTGTTAACAATCTGACCACTATTCTTTATGTTCACCCTGACTTTTGCCAGTATGCGATTCTATCTGTTAAGATGATAAGTCAATGATAAAGTTTGATCAGAAAAACAGTATGCCTGTGCTAGGTTAAAAACTGCTAAGCTGATTTATAAATATTGGTAATTGCTGGAATGATTGGTAGTGACTTTAAGTCTACACCACATGTGTACTTGGACTAAGTGTAGCCCAAGTGAATGTAATTTAATTCATAAGAAACAGGGAAGAGTTGTCTGACTGAAACTGGGTAGTAGCATTATATACTGTCTCCAACCCTTTTGTAAGCTTAATGCAGCCTTTTAAACAAAAGTGGAGATTAAAAGCTGTAGTAGAAACTCTACCATAGAGAAAACTTTGCTGGTTGAGTCTCACACCTCTTCTCAAAGTAAAAATAGGGTAAATGTGTGCACTTGACAAACCAGCCATCAGATTCTCACCTACAGACCAAGTTCTCTTTATCACAGAAATGGGATCCTGGTCAGGCTACCTATGGCTACACCCTACTCTATGGCTACCCTTTAAACTGGGCAACACCAGACAACAGATCTACAAGGGAAGATCAGTCACCAGCCACAGGAGAGATCAACTACCCTCTCTGAAATAAGCTAAGTTAGCTAACCACCTGGACTCAAGCCCATCACACCCCTCAGTTTATGATGAAACAGTGAGAACCTGTCTATGAGTACCACTTTGGCTACTGCACAGGGGTGTATGCAAGTGAAGTGGATGTATAATAACCATATCCATTCAGAGTAACTTAGACAGGCCCACTGTATTCCAACTTAAGCAGCTGCACATAGTGCAAGCAAGTAAAGTAGGAGTGAGGAAGGGCCCCTCATTGTTGTAGTTCAATGAGAACTAAAACCTTGCCTATCGAAGTGGCACGTAAATACTTACTATGTGTAAGTAAGTAAAGTTGATGTGTGAAAGTGCACTAAACTTGTGTCAGTTCTCTGTTGTTCAATCAAATGTTGAATGTTTGAACTTCTCTCTTCAATTCTGTCTCTCAGAGGTACAAGTACTTTTAAGAGTACAGGCCTAAGGAAATTTATCTCAGAGCTACTCAAGAGTATTTTAACAAGTTCCGGAACAAATAAAAATTTCTTTTGATGACTAGTACCAGAAAGTTGCTCCTTCTACCACTAGTAAGAGAGAGGGTGTAGGTGACATGTTAAGATAATTCTCATCAAGAAATTATCCCAAGTTCTTCCCTTAGAGGACCCACCTTCCACTCATCCATATCTCTCATCACAAACACTATCAACGAACAATCTAATAGTGACATCTCTCTACCTGTTCAGAGACAGAGCTGTCAGTGAACACTTACAGTGACCATTAAAATGGAGGATTTACCCAGATGGAAAATGTCTGCCCCAGAATCGATGACCAGGAAAATAAAACTTCCCAAGTCTCGCGTTCAAATTTTCTATGTGGGCAGGTATTTCTGACAGTGCTTTTCACTCTAGTGTACACAGGAGAGGCGTGCAACACCTAGCCTTTCTTGCACAAACAGGATGGACATTTAGTCTGAAACATGCATGGCAGACTGGTCGAGGGCCTAGATGTCCCATGACAGCCACTTTTCTGTAGGGCTGGATTGGTGCTGACAATGACTCTGCCCTGTTGCACCTGACAGACAGCTGCGGAGATCTCTATCAAGTTAAACGCCCTATCACACCAACAAATTAATAACATAATATAAGATGAAGAAGAAGACGAATGATGATGGTGATGATGATAACAACTATAACAACAATAACAATAATAATGATGATGATGATGATGATGGTGATGATGATGATGATAATAATAATAATAATAGTAAGTAATAATAATAATAATAACAGACCAACAAAAATTAATGATAATAATAATAATGTTTATGATAATAATGATGATGATGACAGTGACGATGATAGTGATGATGATTATTACGCTACTACTACTACTATTGATATTAACAATCATAATAATAAAAAATGATGATGATGATGATGATAATGATGATGATGATGATGATGATGGTCATGATGATGCTGATAATAATAACAGCAATGACAACCACAACGAACATTTACATCCTGTTGATCTATTTGTCTAGCATCTTCAGTGAGGCAATAATCAGCCTACTGTGCTCGGCAATATCAAAAACGCAGAAGCCACAGCCGCATTCCATCTCGCTTCGTCAGTCTATCTGTCTGTCAATCTGTGTGTGTGTGTGTGTGTGTGTGTGTGTGTGTGTGTGTGTGTGTGTGTGTGTGTGTGTGTGCGTGTGTGTGTGTGGTGTGTGTGTGCATGTGTGTGTGTTGTTGTTTAATTTTACTTTCCTTTCAGATGTAAAGAAACAACAAACAACAAATCAAACAAAATGTTTACAAAGGACAAAACAAAAACCTATACAAAATGTGGGCCCGCAACTCGTGTAGCTGTTGAAAAATTCATGAACAGAGAAACAGGATACAAGCAGGGCAAGATTACGCTCGACTTGCTTCTCTTCTTGGTCACTCAAGTATGCTAGCATGCAAATCTACTTCTCTCCTCCACCCTACTATCTCCCCCTTCCTCCACCCCCCAAACACACATATGTGAGTGTGTGAGCTTTCTCTCTCTCTCTCTCTCTCTCTCTCTCTCTCTCTCTCTCTCTCTCTCTCTCACTCACATTTACTCCACAAATTTTGGAATAATGGAATTTCGTATTCAGTAAAGTTTTGTTACCTTTTGTTACACACACACACACACACGACGTGATATAAAACAATAATAACATCTCAGTTCAACAACAAACTTGGAAATACTTTCAGCTAAACGTCTTTCACGACAAAACGCTGCATCAACATTAAATCACCAATACACAACTTGCTTACCACTATCACAAAGTAAACAAACGCAGATGCCCAAATCAATACTGTCACAAGCGAAACAAATCAATGGCATGAAAGGTGTGGTTGTGTCATGGGCTTGACAAAGTCGATCACACAAACGCTTTCAAACATAGTGGAACATACAGGTGACAGATGTGCATGAAATAGATTTGAACTTATCCACTGGAACTTTCACTGAGCCGAGTATAAACTATCTGTTAAGAAGAGAGGAAGACCATTCCATCATACTGTGTACACAAACTACTGAACAAGAAGAACGACAGAGAGACATGCAAAGCGAGAGAAAGACAGAGGCACGCAGACAGGTAGAGCGAGATTGAGAGCGAGAAACACCTTCTTTTCTCTTCCATTCGAAGACACAATCACAATTTGAGAGCTAAAATGTCTTTATCCATTAATTTCCTCAATTCCTCCAAAGATATTCCTCGTTTGTTCGTTTTACGCACATCGACTAAACGAAAGTGTGTGTGTGTGTGTGTGTCACACAAACATATATATATATATAGCTGAACAATTAGGTAGTGGGGGAAAGCAAGTGCAGGTTAACAATTCTTCCGTCATTATAGTACCGACTTGGCAAAGATTTGAAATTTAAAAAAAAAAAATCATTGAAGATGAAAAAAAACAATGTATATTATGCGTACAAAAACCCTTCATTAGCTGTAGGAGAGAACCGTCGCAATCCGTCTCGAAGGCAATTCTATATGTACCGCCTGTTCCGCGTACAAAAATC
>JADBJO010015437.1:30000-32500 GCA_016801955.1 Conus betulinus
GTTTTGTTATAAACGAGACTATCATAAAACCCCCCCCACCTCTCTCTCTCTCTCTCTCTCTCTCTCTCTCTCTCTCTCTCTCTCTCTCTCTCTCTCTCTCTCTCTGTGTGTGTGTGTGTGTGTGTGTGTGTGTGTGTGTGTGTGTGTGTGTGTGTGTGTTAGTGTGTGTATGTGTGTTTGGTGACTGAATGGTGTGTGTTGGTGACTGAATGGTGTGTGTGTTGGTGACTGAATGGTGTGTGTTGGTGACTGAATGGTGTGTGTTGGTGACTGAATGGTCTGTGTTGGTGACTGAATGGTCTGTGTTGGTGACTGAATGTCTGTGTTGGTGACTGAATGGTCTGTGTTGGTGACTGAATGGTCTGTGTTGGTGACTGAATTGTGTGTGTTGGTGATAGAACGTTGTGGATAAGGCACCGGCCTATGAATCTGGAAAATCCCCAGATCACGACTTAATTCTCACAGAAGTTGCCACCACCACCACCACTCTCCACCTAACCGCCCTCCTACCGCCACTTCACTTCACTACTCTCCCCAGGGGACAGCAGTCACAATTTGACACAGCGAAATATGACCTGACGAAAATGTAGTATAATACTATACAAGACGAAACGAGACGAGACGAGACGAGACGAGACGAGACAAGACAAGACAAGTCAAGGGCAAAACAATATATCACAATACAAATAAGTGTGTTTTTTCTAACTTAATTCAATTCAACGTTGTATAATGCAGAACAGTATGTGGTCAAGAAAGCCAAAGCCGAATCTTTGCCTAGACCTAAAGGAAGAAATGTCCCAATGAGTGGCTCTACAAACCAGTGAGATCAGCATGGAGGAACTTGAATGTCAGAGACCAGTGGATGATACCTGATAGAGTGTCCATTCCCAGACAGTAGAACTCGAATGACATTAACCAGTTCAGACCAATATCACGTCATAATGTTGAGGGAAACTCTTCTCCATTAGAAGCTCCAGTACCGACGTTATACACGGCAGGAGTCCACAAATCATGGCTTGGAACAGCTTTGATAGACATTACCAGGAATCGGTGTTTATCGAATGAATTGGATGACTAGGGGTGCACAGCAGACCTTCCAGACTAGGAAACCCATCTTGAAATCATCAGGAAGAGTGGCGTAATACCGAATGCAATACTCCAGTCAGCTTCGTCAAAACAAATGATCCTGATGAACCCACTAGGCCGTTTGAAAGCAGAATGGAACCACCTCACATCCACAAGGCTGATGAGTTTGCTTGTCTGATCAGCATCTCGACAGAATCAGGCTTCCAAACCAAAAAAGAAGAGGTTGGAACAAGGGGGTTCGTGGGCTGATCAGTCCATACTCTCATGAACTTTGCTTTCGATTTTTTGGGGTCAGAAGAGGACCAGAGCTCTACAGGCCATTGCAGAGTCAGCTGACAAGAGTTCTAACTGGATCTGGTCGAGATGGAAGAAAAGTGAGCTTCAAAAGTCTTCTATTTCCCAACGTAGGACAGGTGTGAGATAGTTATGCGGGTTGGACATTCCCTAAGAAAAAGGCGCGCTTTGAGATGCCTTCCCATCCGGCAGTTCAAATCCCGCCAGCGCCAGAAATCTCTTGTTCTGACAGTAGAAGGGCATCAAGGAATCACGACCTGGATGTAGTCTGGCTCCCCTTGCAGAGCGCAAAGTTCAGGGCCGACACACTTCTCTGAGGAACCTGCATCCTGTGAAGAACTACCGCTGTCAAGCTCTCACTGTGTTTCCTTTCTCGCTGTGTTTCCTTTCTCTCTCACTGTATTTCCTTTCTCTGTCACTGTATTTCCTTTCTCTCTCACTGTGTTTCCTTTCTCTCTCACTGTATTTCCTTTCTCTCTCTCACTGTATTTCCTTTCTCTCTCACTGTGTTTCCTTTCTCTCTCACTGTATTTCCTTTCTCTCTCTCACTGTATTTCCTTTCTCTCTCACTGTGTTTCCTTTCTCTCTCACTGTATTTCCTTTCTCTCTCACTGTGTTTCCTTTCTCTCTCACTGTATTTCCTTTCTATCAATTCAAGCGTTCCTAATCCAGTAGAGTACAGTAATAGTCAAAGCAGAATGACTAAACAAGTACAACACATCTGATCGAATCCAGAACAATGCTGTCAAAAACAATACAATACACATTAGTACAACGCAATATTCAACCCAGTCCAGTACAATTCTGTACTGTCCAGAACGATAAGTACATACCAGTGCAACACAATATTCACCCTAATCCAGTATAATTCAGTACCGTCTAAAACAACACAGTATCAGTACAAACCAGTACAATGCAATATTCATTACAGTCCAGTCCAAACCAGTGGAATATAGTGCGACACGTAGTGCAGAACACAAGAGTAACAGACAATAAAACACAAAATCAGTACAGCTCAACACAAAGGTGTACATCTTGTCGTAGTGCAGAACACAACAGTAACAGACAACAAACCACAAGATCAGTACAGCTCAACACAAAGATGTACATCTTGTCGTAG
>JADBJO010015437.1:35000-43774 GCA_016801955.1 Conus betulinus
ACAACACACACACACACACACACACACACACACACACACGGCTGGTTTGTAAATAAAGTGATGGTTGTTTTAAAGAAAAAGTCTAAAGGTCTGGAAAAAGACAGACAGAGAGAGAGAGAGAGAGAGAGGAGAGAGAGAGAGAGAGAGAGAGAGAGAGAGAGAGAAAGGGAGAGACAGACAGATAGACAGACAGAGAGAGTCAGAAACAGAGAGAGAGAGAGAGAGAGAGAGATAGAGAAGAGAGAAGAGAGAGAGAGAGAGAGAGAGAACAAAACATTTCATTCAAACGGTGTAGCAGCACATCAGGGTCATCCTTGTACTACTAAGTTACAAAGGTAACTGTAATAAGTGGTACACACGGTGTACTCATCCTTTACTGGCGGTGGTAATACCAGCAGCAGCAGCAGCACAGAGTAACTGTGACTGTTATAGCCGCGGCAGCTAAAGTGGGAGTAGAATTGTACTGAAAACAATGAGAATTCAGTGGTGTTTTGAAACAGTATTGCATTTGGAGGGGGAAGTAATCTGATTTGTTCATCGTACCTTTAATGCATGTGTGTGCTAGGTGGTGGATAGCGCTGTCAGCCATGGGGTCAAAGAAGTTACCGCCCTTGATTATTCAGGACTGGACTACAAGTTGACCCACCCAAAAAAAAAATAATAATAAAATAAAAAAAAAGAAGAAAGAAGAAAAAATGAAAGAAAAGAAAAGAAAAACAAACTGATCTTTAAAAAGAAAATATCCAAGTGAGTAGCGCTTCCTTTACTCCACGGGGCCTTTATGTACGCTGAAAATTATGCTAGCATTTCCTGCTAAATGCTTCTGGCCTTATTTTAAGATTTCCTTTAGTATAAATCAATGTTAAAAGCTGCAGTTTTTTGTTGTGGTTTCCAGACAGGTGCAGTAGAAGAAGCAGTATGGTAAGCTTCAGCAGCAGTAGCCATTCTTATTTGTATTGTAAATTTTTGTTTTGGAATGAATTTTTTTTGTTTGTTTGTATTGTGATTTTTTGTTCAGAAACTTTATTATTGTTTGTACTAACGTAGAATGAGAACTGTAAAACCTCAGTTGCATTGCATCATGTATACTGTTTTGGAGAGAAAAAAAAAAAAACGTTGATCAGCATTTGCGTTGAGAGTGTCTTTTTTTCTAACTGAATCTGTGACCGATGGCCTGTTTCAGCCCCCAAGAAACCAAGATCTTATCTACAGAGCCCTTACTCACAAAATAAAAGATAAAGAAGCCATCGGAATCAAGACTAGACGCCCCAGCCTGAACAGAGATCAAGGTTTTGAACTTCCCCCTGTCTTCAATCAGATCGTGACAACTGTTCACCCCACACAGCAGTCGCCCCACTAGGCCTCGCTACCAGAACAGCAACAGTGAGCTGAAGCAGACAATTACTTTTCTAATGTCGAATCCAGAATCCAAACCTATGTTCTTACCTAGACCTCTGTCACTCTGACTGTGGCAGTGCACCCATGGCATCTCACAGGGAATATCACCTTGACCTCTGTCATTCTGGCTGTGGCAGTCTACCCATGACATCTCACAGGGAATATCACCTAGACCTCTGTCATTCTGGCTGTGGCAGTCTACCCATGACAACTCACAGGGAATATCACCTAGACCTCTGTCATTCTGGCTGTGGCAGTCTACGCATGACATCTCACAGGGAATATCACTTAGACCTCTGTCATTCTTCCGCATTCAATCATGATACTGTGACACTTAACACTTCCTACCGAAAAAAAGTTGTTCGTTCCTTTGATTCTTTTTTTTTATCTCTGTTTGTCTCTCTTTATTGTAGTCTACTGTATATTTCTGCCTTTGTAGACCATCCTGAGGTGCTTGTTCTGGAAACTCTCTAACATTTCTTCTGTAATCGCTTTTCTGTACTAGTAATCTTGGGACTGCGTAATGACTGAAGGTCGTCCACCCTGCGGGAGTGGACACAACCTGTCTGTTCTGCAGTGTCTTTTTTATGTATTGGTGTGGTATTTGAATGTTCTTGATGAATCTTTACGCTTGTTCTGGGAGTAGCAAATCAACAGACAGGCCTAACACTCTCATCACAACTTAGGTGTGTAATCTTGTCTTATCTTGTCTGGGAGTAAGAAATGAAAAAAAAACAGGTCTGGTACTCTCATCACAACCTAGTTACGTAATCTCGTCTTAAAGGAGTCGATAGTTTTAGCTGCCCATATCATTCGATATTTCTTGTTTTTTTCTTCTTTTTTTCTTCTTTTTTTTTTACTCCCATCATATAAACTTTTTTTTTTCTGATGACCTGTTCAGGACATGATGCTTGTTTGTTTGTTTTTTTTTCCTGTATGGGTCTGACAGTCCTCAAAAGACTCTGAGTAGGGTCGGCTGCGCTGTAATCAGAAAAAAATGTTGATGTCACTTGTTGGGGGCCGGAAGGGGCCGAAATAGCTCAGTTGGTAGAGCGCCGGACTCGTGATCCTGGGGTGCGGGTTCGAATTTCGGTACAGGGGGATTTTTTTTCTATCGGAGTTAACATTGGTTCTGATTCCATTCCCCACACAGTCCTTCGAATGAGACTATAAACCGAGGTTCCGTGTGTGAACGTACGCACAACATATTGCACACACGTAAGTTCAGCTGTACTACTGTTCTGTATTTCTCTGTCGGTCATTTCAGATTCATGAATCTGAACCTTCTAAAAATTGTTAGTAGGCAATGTCCAAATGTTGTAGAAGAAATGAACTATTAATAATTTAAATATAAAAACTGGTGCTGGGTCAATTAAATGTAACAAAAAAAATGTTTCATATCCCTATTCCCGATAATGCCGGACGTTCAGGTAAATTTTGTATGGACGGGGAGGATGTTTGCAAAAACTTGGGAGGAGAGTACAAGCCTTCTTCCCCCCCAGTAGGATGCCCTGGGGGGAGGGGGAAGAAGATACCTTGCTTATTTTTTTTTCAAAACCAAAATAATAAGTTTTGAAAGAATTGATAATAAAACTCTGTGTGTGTGTGGTGTGTGTTGTGTGTCGTGTGTTGTGTTTGTGTGTGGGTGTGTGTGTGTGGTGTGTGGGTTGCGTGCGTGCGTGCGGTGCGTGTGTGGGTGGTGTGGTGTGTGNTGGGCAGGTGGGCGCGCATGTTTGCGCTCGCGTGAGTTCTTGTGTGTGTTTGTGTGGTGTGGTGTGTGTTTTGTGGTGTTGGTGGTGTGTGTTGTGTGTGCGTGTGTGCGTGCGTGCGCTGCGCGCGCGCGCGCGCGCGCGCGCGTGTTGTGTGTTGTGTGTGTGTGTGCGCGCCGCTGTGCGCGTGGCGCGCGCGTGCGCTTATGTGCGGGCACGTGCGGTTTTTTTGTGTGTGTCCTTCAACAGCTGCGGTGATTAGATGTGCACCACCGTTACGTCATTAACCTGCTTATTTCTTCTGACAAGACTGCAGCACATTATTTCACTCTCCAATCTCTAACACCCCCCCCCCCCCCCCCTCCTCCCCGACCTCTCCCGCCCCTCTCTCCTCCCCGTACTGAAACAGACACCCATCCACTCTCGGCACTTGAATCGCCAAGTAATGAATTGGCCTGAACGGAAACAGCCTAATCAAACGCTTTCTAATTGCCATCAGCTGTAATTACTTCAATCAATTAAACGATCGATGCGCCATCTCAAATATATATATATCGCAAGCAAAAACAAGTTAGCCCCCCCCCATCCCACCCCACCGCCCCCCTCCCTCCCCTCTGCTTGGAATTTATTTACCCCTGAATCGGTTCCCTGTCTCTTGTGTGTCTGGGTGACTATTACCCTTGGTCTATCTTCCCCCTCTGTCAGTGTTTGCACGGGTCTATTTTCACAGACCTATGTCCCCGTCTGGAAGCGGTGTGATTCCTTAGGTCTGCGTTTTTCTTGGTTCGTTATCTCCTGGAATTATCTTCCCTATCGTCCTGAAAGTAGGCCTATTTTCGACTCAATCTCTGTTCCACCAGGTCTACGTTTTTTTTTCCGGGTCTATTATCCCACCAATTATTTCCACCAGGGTTTACGTTTTTCCAAGTGTACTGCTCCACCCTAGAGTATTTTCTCTCTCTAGGATTAAGTGTCTCTAGATCTATTAACCCGCCTAGATGTATGTTTCCCTAGGTCTGCTTTTCAACTGGCCTTTATTCCAACCACAAGCATTTTCTCCTAGGTGTACTTTTTTCCCCTGGTCTTTTATTTCAGCCAAAAGTATTTTCTCATAGGTATACATTTCTCCAGGTCTATTATCCCACCGAAAAGTATTTCTCATTGGTCTACATTTCTCCAGGTCTATTATCCCACCTAAAGTATTTTCTCATATGCATACATTTCTCCAGGTCTACTATCCCACCAAAAAGTATTTCTCATTGGTCTACATTTCTCCAGGTCTATTATCCCACCGAAAAGTATTTCTCATAGGTATACATTTCTCCAGGTCTATTTTCCCACCGAAAAGTATTTCTCATTGGTCTACATTTCTCCCAGCTCTACTATCCCACCACCAAAAGTATTTCTCATTGGTCTACATTTCTCCAGGTCTATTATCCCACCAACTAAGTATTTTCTAATAGGTATACATTTCTCCAGGTCTACTATCCCACCACAAAAGTATTTCTCATTGGTCTACATTTCTCCAGGTCTATTATCCCACCGAAAAAGTATTTTCTCATAGGTATACATTTCTCCAGGTCTATTTTCCCACCGAAAAGTATTTCTCATTGGTCTACATTTCTCCAGGTCTATTATCCCACCAAAAAGTATTTCTCATTGGTCTACATTTCTCCAGGTCTATTATCCCACCTAAAGTATTTTCTAATAGGTATACATTTCTCCAGGTCTACTATCCACCAAAAAGTATTTCTCATTGGTCTACATTTCTCCAGGTCTATTATCCCACCGAAAAGTATTTTCTCATAGGTATACATTTCTCCAGGTCTATTTTTCCCACCGAAAAGTATTTTCTCATAGGTATACATTTCTCCAGGTCTATTTTCCCACCGAAAAGTATTTTCTCATAGGTATACATTTCTCCAGGTCTACTATCCCACCAAAAAAGTATTTCTCATTGGTCTACATTTCTCCAGGTCTATATCCCCCAAAAAGTATTTCTCATTGGTCTACATTTCTCCAGGTCTATTATCCCACCGAAAAGTATTTCTGCTAGTCCAGATCTGTTTCCCACTCGTAAGTACTTTCTCCTAGGTTCACGTTTCCCCACTATAGTTTTTCCCATCTTCCCCATATCATTCCCCATATTATTTCCTTATCTCAGTTCACGTACGTGTGCGTTTCCATCAGGCCCATTTCCCCTATAAACTCTTTCTAATTCGTCAGTCTTTTTTCACATGTCTTTTTACATGTCTGTTATCCCCACCCCCGCAAAATCTCTTCATTTATGTGTCTGTGTACTCATAAATCTGCGTTTCTCCTGGTCTATCATCCTCCAAGCCAATGTTGTCTGGGCTTTTTGTTCACCTACATCCATGTTTCCTAAGTCTACCAATGCCCCATTTTCCCCTTGATTTCTGTGTGTTTTCACAGATCTTCTTCTGCGTACGCAGGCTGATAGACACTCCCTATATGGACAGGCAAGTATTAAACCCATCTGCCCAATAAGGGAGTGGAGTTTTGTGTGTATGACCGTTTTTTTATCCCGCCATTAAGGCAGCCACACTCCAGCTTCGGGGAAGGTGCATGCTATGTGTAACGTGTCATCCATACCAACGGCCAAACTGGCCGTCTCTTCCGAAAGTTGGTGATGGGGTTTGACGTGCATACAAGATGTTATGCGTGCGTTCACACACGGAACCTCGGTTTTATAGTCTCATTCGAAGGACTGTATGGGAAATGGAGTCAGAACCAATGTTAACTAAGGAGAACGGCTCGGCCGAGATTCGAACCTGCAACCCCCAGGATAACGAGTCCGGGCGCCCTACCACTGAGCTATTCCGGCCCCATCCACAGATCTATTTTCCTAATCTGCCACTGCGCAATCCCCCCCCCCCCCCACCACCCCCACCCCTCACTTCCTACGTTTTACCATGTCAAATATTCCACCACCACCACCACCACCACTCCCTCCATTCACCCCAATGTCGCAATTTGACTTCTACAGACTGAAAGAGAAGAAAGTAGAAACTGATGGAGATGGAGAGAGAGAGAGGGAGGAGAGGGGACAGGTTCAGGGATTGGGGAGAAGAGAAAAACAACTAGAGGAAGGAGGGGAGGGGGGGGGGGGGGGGGGAGAGGAGAGAGAGGAGAGAGAGAGAGGGGAGAGCGGGAGGAGAGAGAGAGAGAGAGAGATGAGGAAAGCAGGAAGAGGGAAAAAGGAAGGAAAAGAGTAGGAGGGAAAAGAAGAGCGGAGAAGATTTGAGGGGAGGGAGAGAGGAGGATAAAGGGCAGGCCAGGAGAGCAGAGATGAGGAAAGTAGGAAGGACAGACTGAAGAGAAGAAAGGACGAAGAACAGGGAGAAGGACGAATTCAAGAAGAGGACGGGAAGAAGGAAGAAGAAAGGGAAGGAATGGAAGGAAGAACACTAAGAGGGGGAGGGAGGGGGGGGGGGGGGGAGGGGAGGGGAGGAGGAGGGAGAGGAGGGGGAGGAGGAGGAAGGGAGGAAAGGGGGGGGAGGAGGGGATTTAAGGAATGAAGGAGGGAGAAGAAGAAAGAAGAAGAATGGGGAGGAGGAAGGAGAAGGAAGGGGAGAAGGTTGGGAAAAAAGAAGGAGAAAGAGAGGGATGAGGAGCAGAAGAGGAGGAGGAAGAAGGAGTATTTCACAGAATGAGGGGGATTGAGAAGAAGAAGCAGAGAAAAAGAAGAATAGACAGAGAGAAGAAGGAGAACGAGAGAAGAAGACGAGAAGAAGAGAGGGAAAGAAGGAAGGAGAAGAAGAAGGACGAGGAGAGGAGGAAGGAGGAAAGGAGAAGGAGGGTGAGAAGTTTGGAAAGAAGAAAGGAAAGAAGTTGAAGAAAGAAGGAGAGGAAGAAGAAGAAAGAAGAAGAAGAAGAAGAAGAAAGGAAAGACGAGGAAGAAGAAGAGAAGAAGAAGAAGCAAGAAGACAAAGAGAAGCAGAAAGCACCCAGCAACCTCGCAGCAGCCAGCAGCAGCAAGTAGTAGCAGTAGCAGTAGTAGTAGTAGTAGAGTAGTAGTAGAAGAAGAAGAAGAAGAAGAAGACGAGAAAGGAAAACGAAGACAAGAAGAACGAAGAAGAAGAAAGAAGAGAAAAAGGATGATTGAAGAAGAAAAACCAGGAAGAAGAAGAAAAACCACTGACCAAGATTGATCTAAACAAAAAAGAAGATTCACCCCTAATTTCTCTCATGTGGTTATAGCCTAAGCGAAACTTCTACAGACTGACAGAGAAGAAAGGTAAGACGATGGAATATTTGCGAGATCGAGAGTGGGAAGGAGGAGGACGGTTCAGGGATTGGGAGCGGAGAAAAACAACTAGAGGAAGGGGGGGGGAGGGGAGAGAAAGGAGAGAGAGAGAATGTGAGAGACGAGAGAGAGAGAGAGAGGAGAGAGGGACCAGAAGAGAAGGAACGACGAGGAGAGGGAAAAGCAGTGGAGAAGGGAAAAAAGAAAGCGGGGGCAGGGGGGGAAAAGGCAGGCCCAGAGAGAAGCCGAAGGACGGTAAGTAGGGCTAAGGGACAGAAGAATACGACGCATGGGAAAAGAACCAAAAACGAACAATTAAAGAGAGGAGAAGGAGGGTGGGGGAGGGGGGGGGGGAGAGGAATGAGGACTAGTAGGAGGAGGATGGATTTCACAGACATGAGGAGGATGAAGAAGGTTTTAAATACAAAATACAAGAGAAGAAGAAGACAGAAAAAAGAAGAAGAAGAAGAAGAAGAAGAAGAAGAAGAAGAAAGAAAAGAAGCAGAAGAGAAAAGGAACAGGAGGAAGGAAGAGGATGGGGGAAGAGAAGCAAGAAGAAGAAGAAGACGAAGAAGGAAGAAGCAACAGAAGAGGCAAGCCCAGCAAGCAGCCAGCAGCAGCAGCAGTAGCAGTAGTAGTGTGTGTAGAAGAAGAAGAAGATGAAGAAGAAGAGAGAAAGCAGAAACGGATGATGAAGAAGAAAAACCAAGAAGAAGAAGACAAAACACTGACAAGAAGATCTAAAAACAAAAGAAGAAATTCACCTAATTTCATCTCATGTTGTTTATAGCCTAAGCGACCCTCAGGGAAACTAATGTCAGCGGCTCAAAGCGAAGGAAACACGACATTGGAAAAAAAAAAAAAACATAAAAGGAAAGGAATGAAAAGCAACAAACAAAACACGGAGAAGACAAAGCGGCCAGACAGTCTCCCGATTTTAAATGGTCATTTTGGTTGAACAGTCGCTAAACCAGTCACGATAAACGAGGCCTAAAAAATCCGAAAGGACCGGAGACCGATGTGGCGAGAGGGGAGATCGAAATGCTCTGTGTGTGTTGTGTGTGGGGTGTGTGTGTGTGTGTGTGTGTGTGTGTGTGTGTGTGTGTCTGTGTGCGTGTGCGTGGGCTTGTGTCAGTGTGTTTGTGTGTGTTGTGTGTGTATGTGTGTGTGTGTGTGTGTTGTTTGTGTGTGTTTTGCACGCGTGAGTGCGTGCGGTGCGTGTGTGGGTGGTTTGTGTGTGTTGTGTGTGTGCGTGGGGGGGGGGTGGGAGGAATGATTAACGAGTGGCAAGGAAAGGAAGGAATACGACTGACCAACAGTAGGGGAGGGGGCGGGGAGGGAAGAGGCGCCGGGGGAGAGGGATATAGACAGACGGGAGGATGGGGGGGCAAAGGGGCCTG
>JADBJO010015438.1:0-10000 GCA_016801955.1 Conus betulinus
TTTTTCTTCAAAATACCGAAAAACAAACAAACAAACAAGGTCCATTAATTCGACTAACTCTATAAGTTAGAGATATATAGATAGACAGAATGATAGATAGACATATATATGCATGGCAGGATAAATTTCGTCATTAAAGGTCCCACTGAAGAAGAGGTCGCAAGACCTCGAAATATTTGGAAACGAAATCCAGCTTGTTGTGTTTTTGTGTTTTCTTTTTGTCTATCTATATCTATATATATATATATATATATATATATATATATATATATATATATATATATATATATATATATATATATATATATACACATATATATATAATACACACACACACACACACGCGCATATATATATTGGTCCTGATTTCATTTTTTTGTACGTGTGTGTCTATTACATTCATTGCACGTGCTATCTGTGGTTCTCGGGTTGCTTGCTGTGGTCTGTTCAGGGGGAATTCACTGACAAAGATTTCCATTTATGCCTGCAGTTATTTACTATTTCTACTTTTGTATTCAAAGTTGCTAAATAGGGTTTACATAGTATTAACCATTTTTTTTTTCTGTGGAAACGTAAGTTGCATTTTTAAAAAATGTTGTTGTACGGTGTTGCTCTTTTTATGATTTTCCATGATATGCTGTATCTTTTAAATTTCTTTAAATCTCCAAATGTATTTACTCAGGTCCGTTTGGTTTTTGTATTTTTCTTTGTTGAATGACTGTTTGTGGTTGCGTATCTAGTTTTAAAGTGGTTTTCAGTAATCCTATATATGTTTCTTTTTCATTTTCTGATGGTACAGTAGCTTGGTATACAATATTATTGTAAAGGCATT
Organism: Conus betulinus; assembly: GCA_016801955.1. Taxonomy (NCBI): domain Eukaryota; kingdom Metazoa; phylum Mollusca; class Gastropoda; order Neogastropoda; family Conidae; genus Conus; species Conus betulinus. Next base: position 833 of record JADBJO010015438.1, read on the forward strand.
TGTTGCTTAGGGGGCACTGTTCTTTTTTTAGTGCAATTGCAAGATATCCTTTCATCACCCTTCTTTGCTGTGTTGCTTTTCATTTTGTTGGATGAATCAATTATGTTTTTGAGGTTGGGCATACATGAGTATGACAGTTTGATGGTGTTTTAGTTGAATATTTTGAACAGTTTGTGTTCTTTTGGGAATGATATTGTCAGTATTTTAAAGAATTCTTTTCCTACGTTTGTTTTTTACTCTTCCATCATATGGGGGGTTATACCATATGATCTTTCTTTTTATTGTTTTTCTTGTTTCTGTTCATGTTGTTGTCTGGACTATATTGTAGTTTGTAATTGTAACCACTTCTTTTTTGCAACGCTTCTTGGTATTCTGCTGCTGCATTATGAATACTCTTTCGTTGCATGACAGGTTGGATAGTCTCTTGTTTATACCATTGGGTATAGTTTTTAGTATAGATGGTGGGTGGTTGCTTTTGATATTTACGTAGATGGGTGTGTGTCGTTTTTTTTTTTTTTTTATATGGTTTGTACACGTGGTCGTTGAGGTCTAATGTTATGTCTAGGTAGTTCACTACCTTTTCGTTTGCTTCTATTGTGATTTTTAAATTGTGGTTTGGAAAATTGTGCACAGTTCTTTTTTCTTATTTTCAAACGATTCTTGGGTTATTGTTTAGTGCGGCGAGGCCGTCATCTCTGTATGGACCGACTTGTTTTCCGAGTTGTTTCTGGATGTTGGATAGCATGAATGGTCCGACTAGCTCACATGTTTTGGCACCATCGCACGATCCCATGGTCACATCAAATGTAGAGTTTTTGTTTCGTTTTTTTTTTAATCCAAGTTTCATTTCTGCTGTGGAGTAGAGTTTCCTTGTGTGGAATCTGACTCTGTTATGTTTGTGTGTTATTGGTGAATTACATGGCTTTGGTGAGCAGTTCTTCATCTATGGATGGGTAGAAGTCCACCATGTCAAATGTGATAAATACTGTGTTTCTCTGTTTGTTAAGTTTCTTAAACCATTGGATGACTTCAATGCTGTTTTTCCAAAGGTTGTGTTCAGTGTTTGATTTTACGTTTTCTATACCTTTTCCAGGATTTTCTTGCTTATTTTTCCCAGTTCATATTTAGATGGGTTTATTTGTCTGCATGTTGGGTTGTTTTGGAAGTTAGGCTTATGATCTTTAAGTGTTATGAAGGCTTCTTTTGTTGCTGTTACTTCCACACTATCGCTTAAATCCATGCAGTGTACAAGCTCTTTTTTTTTTTGTGGATGTTGTCATGTATGGTTTTATCAGCTTTTTCTGCAGTTTTCTGGATATTTTTGTTGAGGAGTTGGAGAGTATTCATTTGGTTCCATTTTGTAAAAATTGCTGGTTTTGTCAGCTTCACAATATCTTTTTATCATTTTGGATATGTTTTATTTCAGTTTTTTTAATGATGTTTGAAAGTTATTATTGATTGATTTCTTGAATTCAGCGTTGGCTATCAGTCTTTTCATTTTATCTTCAAAAGGTTTCATTTCGTCTATTGTCGGTGGAGATCGCCATGATTTAAAGCTATATGTATTTTTGTCTTCATTCTTTGCATTTGGATTTAGGAAGAAGAACGCCTTCCATCTCATATTTCGTACGAATTTCTCAGTCTGTTCTATCAATGTTTTTAGTGTAGGATTGTGGGTAAAAAATGGTATGTTTTTAGTAGATTGCCTAAAGTTAATTTTCTCCATTTTGAATTTCGTCAGGCAACAGTGTTCAACACAAGGAGCAATCATCATAAATAGTATCAAAGTGCCCTTTGAGATTTTTAAAAAAAGCTCAACCACCTGGGCAGCAACATCTGTGAAAATGAGGTATTAAAATGTTGAAGTAAAAATATCTCTACAAGCTTGTTTCAAGCTTAAAATAAACTACAGCATATCATGGAAAATCATAAACAGAGCAACACTGTACAACAACATTTCAAAATAATGCAACTTACGTTCCACAGAGAAAAAAAAATGTTAATACTATGTAAACCCTATTTAACAACTTTGAATACAAAAGTAGAAATAGTAAATAATTGCAGGCATAAATGGAAATCTTTGTCAGTGAATTCCCCCTGAACAGACCACAGCAAGCAATCTGAGAACCACAGATAGCACGTGCAATGAATGTAATGGACCCACACGCACAAAAATGAAATCAGGACCTGCACGCTATATAACACCGATAACACTCCCAAAAAACATCCTGAAGAGAGCAAAAGCTTGAAACAAGCTTGTAGAGAGATTTTTACTTCTACATTTTAATACTTTATTTTAACAGATGTAGCTCCCCAGGTGGTTGAGCTTTTTTTTTTTAAATCTCGAAGGGCACTTGGTACTATTTATGATATATATTTATGATATATATATATATATATATATATATATCACAGAGAGCCAGCAAGAACTCTAAAAACGCTCAACCGGAAAGGGAGCGACATAAGTTAAAAATATGATTAAAAAAGGAGATTAAAAAACCAACACAAAATTGTTTCGAGCTATTGCTCTCGTCAGGGTGTTCAGTTTGGGCACGCTACCGGTGTTATATACTGTGTGTGCAAATGTGAGTTCTGCATGTGTTTCACGTGGCCTGTAGCTTTTTTTACAATTTTTATTTTTTTTTTATTTTTATTTTGATTTTTTTTTTTGGGGGGGGGGGGGGGGGGGGGGGGGGGGGCGTTCAGGGAGGGTGTGTTAAGAAATGGTGTGTTGACAGGATTTCCATTTGTGCCTGCAATTGTTTATGATCTCTACTTTTGAATTCAGAGTTTGCTAGATGAGGTTTGCATAATACCAGCCACTTTTCTGTAGAACATAGGTTGCATTTTTTTTTTTAGAGATATTATTGTATGGTGTTGCTCTTTTTATAATTTTCCATGATATATTGAGTCTATTTTTTTTTCTTAAGTTTCCAAATGTGTGTTTACTTAGTTCTGTTTGGTTTTTTTATATTTTTCATTTTTGAAGGACTGTTTATGGTTTGCATATCTGTTTTTTAAAATGGTTTGCAGTAATCCCCTATGTATGTTTCTTTGTCACTATCTGTTGTTACTGTGGCTTGGTATACAATATTATTGTAAAAGCATTTATTATTCAGGGGGCACTGATCTTTTTTTTTTTAGTGCAGTTACAAGATGTCCTTTGTTACCCTTTTGGCTGTGTTGCCTTTAGTTTTGTTAGATGAGTCAATTATGTTTTTGAGGTTGGGCATACATGAATATGATAGCTTGATGGTGTTTTTATTGAATATTTTAGATAGTACATGTTCTTTTGGAAATGATGTTATAAGAATTTTAAAGAATTCTTTTCCTACATTAGTCTTTATTCTTCCATCATATGGGGGATTATACCATATGATCTTCCTTTTCCTGTTTTTTTCTTATCTACTGTTCATGTTATTATCTGGGTTATATTGTAGTTTGTAGTTTGTAGCCACTTTTTTTTTCAGTGCCTCTTGGTATTCAACTGCTGCACTGTTGAATACTTTCTCGTTGCATGACAGGTTAGATAGTCTTTTGTTTATGCCATTGGGTATGGTTTTTAGGATAGAAGGTGGATGGTTACTTTTGATGTCTACGTAGATGGGTATGTCGTTAGGTTTTTTTTTATATGGTTTGTATACATGGTCATTAAGGTCTTATGTTATGTCTAGGTAGTTTACTACCTTCTTGTTGGCTTCTACTGTGATTTTTAAGTTATGGCTTTGGACAATTTTGCAAAGTTCTTTTTTCTTATTTTCAATGGTTTTTGGTTTACTGTTTAGCAAGGCAAGGCCGTCGTCTCTGTACAAACCAACCTGTTTACCAAGTGTTTTCTGTATATTGAATAACATGAATAGTCCAACTAGTTCACATGTTTCGGCACCATCATATGAACCCATTGTGGAACTCTCATCTAGCAACTCTGAATTCAAAAAGTAGAGATCATAAACAATTGCAGGCACAAATGGAAATCCTTGTAAACACACACATTCCTTAACACACCCTCCCTGAACCATCCCCCCCCCCCCCCCAAAAAAAAAAAAAAAAAAAGTAAAAAGCTACAGGCCACGTGAAACACATGCAGAACTCACGCTTGCACACACAGTATGTAACACCTGTAGCGTGCCCAAATTGAACACCCTGACGAGAGCAATAGCTCGAAACAATTTTGTTGGTTTTTTTATCTCCCTTTTTTAATCATATATTTAATATATATATATATATATATATATATATATATATATATATATATATATATATATATTCAATTATAAACAAAGCTTGCTCTTATGTCTTAGATTGAAGAAATAGGGGGAGAGAAGCATTCATATCTGCAGTGGTAGTTAATTCTTGCCTAACTAACAGTATGTGCAGAATTAAATACCACTGCAGATATGAATGCTTATCTTCCCGTATTTCTTCAATCTAAGACATAAGAGCAGGGTTTGTTTATAATTGAATATTTCTTGCAGTCATTGCAACACCTGGCTGCTCTGTAAGTTGCTGGAATAGTGCTGGTACTTATCCTTGGAATTCATTATTCATTTATATTTATATATATATATATATATATATATATATATATGTGTGTGTGTGTGTGTGTGTGTGTGTGTGTGTGTGTGTGTGTGTATACATATATAAACACACACACGTATGTATCCATATGTATGTAAATATACACACGCACATGGAGAGAGAGAGAGAGAGAGAGAGAGAGAGAGAGAGAGAGAGAGAGAGAGAGAGAGAGAGAGATTTAGCAGTTTGGCCATGTCCACTTGGAAAAAAAGAAACACACTGACTACTGCCTGCCCCTTCCCATAAGAACACTCATGTACACACATCCTGCCGTCAACCATGTAGACACTTTCAATGTACACACTGACTACTGCCTACCCCTTCCCATAAGAACACTCTTGTACACACATTCTGCCGTCAACCATGTAGACACTTTCAATGTAGTTTTTTGGTTCAAATGCACTATGGTGTAGATGAACTTTCACAAATTCTTTAATTGGGTCTTAATCACAACGTCAAGTCAACTGTCCAAAACCAAAACCAAGTTGAAGATCTGCAGGTACAACGCATGCTCAGCACTCCTATACGCCTCAGAGACATGGAGAACCAACACGAAGATTGAGAGTAGGCTCAGAGGCTTCGAAGAAAGGTGTCTTTGCCGAATCCTGTAACTTCACTGGCAGCGGCAAGTCACCAACAGGGAAGTGTCAAGGCGCACTGGCATAAACAACATTGTGGCCAAGGTAAAGCAGCAGCGGTGGAGGTGGCTGGGACACATCCCTCGGATGGTCAAGACCAGACTCCCTCATATTACGCTGAGATCAGCACCACCTGGGAAGAGGAAGCGAGGCAGACCACTCGGCACCTGGAGGAGGACAGTGGAGGAGGAGAGATGAGAGAGGCAGGCAAGACCTGGAATGAACTGAGCTGGCTTGCCCAGGACAGAGAGGGCTGGAGGGAGCTTATTGGCGCCTTATGTCTCGGGTTGTGGGATGAAGAGGATTAAGTAAGTAAGTAAATCACAATGTCACAAACTTAAAGTATGAACATTCAGTACTGAGAAGAAAACACACAAGCAAATAAACAAACAAAGGCATACAGCGTTAATGGAAACAGCCTGCGTATGTTAATAGGTATGTGCTTAGGCATAGAAACACCTCATTTCATTCTTCAGTGGGTCTTTACACGTTGTCAATGAAGGCCATCTAGAAACACAATTTCCTCTGAAAGTCTGTGTAGCGCTTGCTTACTTAATCGTTGTATTTTTGATAGCATGCTTATATCTAACTCGTTGTTTGAAATACATGGCTTAAAAAAGCAAATTTACAATTTTGATATGTGATGGACATCTTTCAGAAATTTGAATAAAGTTGGTTATATCATTCCTCTGATTCGCAGCATCATTGCCACACAACTGTTCTCTTGTTAGTCTAAATTTGTCAAAAAAGTCATGGTCGTTTGACAACAGCGGTACATCAGACATTGAATATTCTGTGACTAGATTAAAGTTCAGTATTTTCTCTGTCAGTCTTACAGAAGGTAAGGTATTTTTTCATATATACAGGTTCACATGTTTTAATGTATTTTTTTTGCCAATCTATTTCAAATTTCCTTTCATGTTCTGAATCTTACAAAATGCAATTTTGACATTTCTATTTGATATTTTGAAGACAAATTTCATTGTTCCAATTATTACAGTGGTTTGCTTGACTTTTACTGGGTAAAATGAATTGTAATATAACTTCCTTCTTTTCTCAGCACCAAGGATAAGACTAAAGGATCATGGTTTATTTCTTATTTGACTATTCTATAGGTTGATGCCCATGTTTTGACACGTTCTTTTATTGTATGTCAGTATCCAAAGAATTTCATGAAGTTTGTTACAAATCATATTCACCTTTAAGTGACCAGTGTGCGTAGAATGTTCCAAGGATTGGTCATATCCTGGACACAGTGATTTTCTTTTTCCATTGAGGGTTTGAAATGCAAAATTTTATTTTCAATTTTCATATTCATTTTTAAAGAAAATATCTGTTAAATGGCTGAGGAATTGTGTTGTCCTTAATAGGTATCGGTGGATAAAACCTACCACTTTAACCGTGAACAAGAGACTCTGCCCAGGACTCTCACCAAGAAATTCCTGTTGTATGAGGCACCGAGTCCTGAATGTAACAGTCTTCTGGTTTTCATTAACGACCTTGTACCTGAGCATCCAAAGGGAATCAAGGCAGCTCTCTATGCAGACTAATGTTTTGGTACACGGAAGAGCACACATCGACTGCCACTACTATATGCACAAAGCAGTAGGCGAGCTGAATGCTGGACAAACACTTGCTGTGATGCTGCAGGCAAAGATGTTTTCCTCCTGGCTCCACATCAAACAGCCAACCCTTTCACTCTTGAGGGACTCCGCTGAGGCCGGAGATGACATCACCCACCTTAGCATCCCTGTTGACACGACGCCAACGCACACCACGAGGGCAGACACAAAGGCTAAATGCAAGCTGGTAATTCTGTACGAATCGGCAGGGGCAGGCACTACTTGAGAAGCCAATGGAAAGACACCATCAATCAGACGACACCTTCTGTGCCGCCCGTCAGCCTGGTCGATCTGTGCAAAGACAACCAGGAGAAGCTTGACAAAGCCCAGAGTCAGATCACCTACATCGTCACTGGGGGGAATGGGTCAACATCAGAATGTACAGACAATTACAGGCATTCAGTCTCAAAATGTGAAGTGTCAGATTCTTGCTCATGGAACGTCAACTACAGCCAGTCGAACAACACAAAAGAGAGACCCCCTTTTCATCATCAACTGAACTGTTTACATGAAAAAGTCTGTCCACTTTGTTTTCACAAACTCTTACAGACATATTTCAGAGTTAAACTCATTAACAAACCCTTATGGACTCTAAAAACCTGTTTCCTGGTCCTCACAGGCCTATAGCAATCTCCCCAGTGTCCTGTCTGTGTGTGAGTTCATGTTAACTTACAAAGCAAATCACAGACTGTGCCTCTGTCCCTCTCTACAAAACGGCTGCTTCTACGCTATCCGGGGTAAAATGTTCCTGGCGTTTTCACAATGTAGGCTAGCCGTAACCTTTAATTTGCAGTCACACAGGACACCTCCCGTGTCTTTGAAAAAATCTGTGAGACGTACGTCTCTGTGCAAACCTCGCTGTCCCTATGCTGCTGACAACTGATCTTTTCTCTTTACTGCAACTACACACCCTACAGGTGACAATCAACCACCTTGAGCTATGTGTTCACCTCTCAGGATGCACTCATGCAGCACGGTTTACGTGAAAAGATGAGCACAGGCACAAAACGTTAACGTCCTCTCTTTTTTGCGATAGCCTGCACAATCAATCCATGTTTTTCACAGACATATCGCCCTCACAAACAAACGTACAAAACCATCAGGAATATGGACACAGTTCCTGACAGGGAGTGAGAGCATAAACATAGAAGAAGTCAAGTTGAAGACCACCTTGGAATGGGACAGAATGTGTGTTGTTCAAGCTACTGAAAGCCCTCCACAAAGTGACGAACTGGCTGCAGTTGGGTGTCCAGAGTTGCGAGCTCTTCTACCTGTGATCCTGCAAGTGCATCTGCTATGACAGATATTTGCCTTTTTGAGTCCCACCTCTGCTTTTTGCTTTTCACGGTGGGAACAGTTCAGCTCAACGATTTTGTCCAGCATAGAAAACTAGAGAGACGGTTGGTGGTTCAGGAAAAAACTGAATGGCTGAAAGGACAGATATCATGCAGGCTGTGTTTTATGACCCACGTGGCCGCGCCAACTACACGCGGAGCTCACTGTCATTGTGGTCTTTCATCTCCTGCAGGGCCTCCAACAGTGGAGTGCCAATTGGCTGTGCCAAACTTAGCATTGAAAGGGGAAGGAGATTGTGGCTTGGTAACCAAACAGAAAAAAAATCCACATTCCTTTCTTACATTAGGGTGTTGTCCTACTGGAGACACTTTTGAAATACCCATTACCAAATTTGAACAACAGTTAGCGTCATGGTCAAACACGATTCGAGACAATAAATAGTAAAAATTGGCATTGACTTTTGATCTTTAATATTGTGACATATGACATAGAAATACACAGAAATAAATAATGCAGCATTGAATATGGATGACGTAAAGGGGATTCTTATGTGAGACTGTACTGGAATAAAATGATGTTAATGTGTGTTGTCACATTTTTTCTGCTATTATTACTACAGCATCTGTCCCTGAGAATATATACGCTTCTTTAGTTTCATCCTCTTTCTCTTATTTGTGGATGTACTAGGTTTTTGAGAACCTCAAACAGCATTAGAGTCATGCACATGTAAATGTATTTCCACAGAAACAACAATAACAAACATTCCTTGTTTGTATTATTAAATCATGAAAAGTGGAAGTGTGCCCAATCCAGCATTTCTGCCAGGAAACCAGTTGGACTTACACACTAGTACACACGTAGACTCCTTGCATGCATATAGTAGATCTAAAGCAGTTCAGACAATGAAACAGATGGAGGTTTGTTTTGGATGGAAAGCGTATCGCAAAAAGCTCGCCAGTTGTCACTAAGACAGAGAAGTTCCCTTTTTCAGAGAGAGAGAGAGAGAGAGAGAGAGAGAGAGAGAGAGAGAGAGA
>JADBJO010015438.1:12500-43772 GCA_016801955.1 Conus betulinus
CCTAATTAGACAAGAATTCTTCATTTTGAGCTGCTGGGTCTGTCTTGTCAAAAGTCCTCCTATCCTGTCACAGAAAGTTAATGAGCATTTGCAAGATGCGTTTCATGTGTACAAATCAATCGTAACTGTGTCCTTCTTAAAGAAGTTTTGCAGTTGGTGTCCTCTTTAAAAAGCCACTTACCTTCCACATTGCAGACAAATACAGACGTGTCTGACTGACATAGATGACTTTGAAAATGTTTGTTTTGGCTGCATCCAAATTTACTTGATTAAATTCACGTAGCACTTGCTGAGATTAGTAACCTTAAGCTAGAACAGTTGTGATGTTATTGTCTGATTAGCCTCAGATTAGTATGGTATTTTTAGTCTGTCCATATATCCAGCCATTGCGAGTTGAAATTCCAAGATGTAAAGACTTACCTCTGTGGTTAAATGGTTGGTGCATCAGTACTACCTGCTGTTTCTGGTGCATCAGTACTACCTGCTGTTTTTGTTATATGGTTGGTGCATCAGTACTACCTGCTGTTTTTTTATATGGTTGGTGCATCAGTACTACCTGCTGTTTCTGTTATATGGTTGGTGCATCAGTACTACCTGCTGTTTCTGTTATATGGTTGGTGCATCAGTACTACCTGCTGGTGCATCACAACTACCTGCTGTTTCTGTTATATGGTTGGTGCATCAGTACTACCTGCTGTTTTGTTATATGGTTGGTGCATCAGTACTACCTGCTGTTTCTGTTATATGGTTGGTGCATCAGTACTACCTCTGTTTTTGTTATATGGTTGGTGCATCAGTACTACCTGCTGTTTCTGTTATATGGTTGGTGCATCAGTACTACCTGCTGTTTCTGTTTATGGTTGTGCATCAGTACTACCTGCTGTTTCTGTTATATGGTTGGTGCATCAGTACTACCTGCTGTTTCTGTTATATGGTTGGTGCATCAGTACTACCTGCTGTTTCTGTTATATGGTTGGTGCATCAGTTACTGCTGCTATCTGTTATATGGTTGGTGCATCAGTACTACCTGCTGTTTCTGTTATATGGTTGGTGCATCAGTACTACCTGCTGTTTCTGTTATATGGTTGGTGCATCAGAACCACGATCAGAACCACCTGCAGTTTTTGATATAAGGTTGGTACATCAGAACCACCTGCAGTTTTTGATATAAGTTTGGTACATCAGAACCACCTGCAGTTTTTGATATATGGTTGATGCATTACAACTACTTGCTGTTTTTCGCCACACCGGTCTGTCCACAGGTCACTCCACCACTGGAATGCAGCGTGTCCTTTTCTTCTTGCACTAGTGGACTACCATGGCTGAGGAATGTAAACAAGCCATGACTGTTCTCTGTGTTATTTTCCTTATAAATGATTTGCCTGCCAAGGATAAAAGATCACCTTTCCTGGATGTTCCAAGGGGATTGTTATCTAATGAATTAGCCTACTGTTATTATCAATGATATGATATGATATGATATATGATATGAATACTTTATTATCTCAGAAAATTAGAAATTAAAATAGGCGCATAATAAAGTATCACAAGACAACATACATAATACAAGAATCATCACAATCAAGTGGCCACTTACATAATTTACATATACAGTCCAACACTCCCTTCCTCCAACACACACACACACACACACACACACACACACACACACACACACACACACACACACCACCATAATCATTTGAAAAACCCCATACACATGCACACACACAAGCACACTCATAGGCTTACACTCACAAGCACATACACACAAGCACATATTACATGCATGCAAACACAAGTATATCCACACAAGCACACACACACACACACACACACACACACACACACACACACACACACACACACACACACACCCTACCCCACCCCCACCCCCACACCCTCTTTGTCTCTCCCACCCTTTCACTCTCTCTCTCTCTCTCTCTCTCTCTCTCTCTCTCTCTCTCTCTCTCTCTCTCTCTCTCTCTCTCTCACACACACACTAAGCATCAAAAGTGGTACAAAAGACATCATGAATTTCGAAGATGGATCGACCTGGGTATAAAAGATTTTTGTGCCCTAGATTTGACTCTAAGAGTCCTAAAACGACGTCCAGATAGTAAAATTTTGTAATATTTTGCTGAGACATGGCTATCATCACTGGCAATCTTTCTTGCTTTCCTCTCCACTTGTCTGTCATACAATTCTTGCATTCCAGCTTGCTTCCTTCCAATCACTTTACTACACACATTCATCACATCATTCAATACTCGTCCAGGTTTGCATGTCCAGATCTCTTTTCAAAGTTTAACCCTGTAGATAGACCATGTTTAGACTTCATGTCACGTACCCAATTTTCAAGGGTCACTCTACAGAGCATGTTGCTCTTTGCCACGAGCAGGCAGTCTTAAAGGCTGAGGCTATGTGAAATCAAACGTTATTGTTTTTGTTACAGGTGACAACCGCTTCTTTTTCAGACTGTCTGTGCTTCAACTATGCAAAGTACCAGACCTCCTAGATAAAAAACACAAAGAACGACTACTGACTGGCACCTCTGATCTGAAACACTACATCATCTACCGTTCCTCTCATCACATGTCCCTTACAGCATATGACACTCGCCATCTTTGCCTGTGACCTCCGCAGTGTGTGCCACAAGAAGCCAGAAAACAGAGGCATGTCGTTCACCCTGATGTGTAGATCTTCCTTCACACAAAGCGCTCCCTATTTTGCATGTCAAGCGACAGGTGAACATGTTCCTTACAGCCTGGTGTGTGACTGGAGTCCAGACTGTGCTGATAACAGTGATGAATCGTTTTGTCAACCCCTCCTTGTGAGGAACGTATGTTTGACTGTGGTCAGAGACAGGTTTGTCTGTGTGTTAGTCCGTCTGTCTGCCAGCCTGTCTGTCTGTTTTTCTCTCTCTTTCTCTTGTGTGTGTGTGTGTGTGTGTGTGTGTGTGTGTGTGTGTGTGTGTGTGCGCGCGCGCGCGCGCGCGCGCGCGTGTGTGTGTGTGTGTGTGTGTGTACGTGCGTGCGTGCGTGCGTACGTGCGTGCGTGTGTGTGAAAAATTGTACAGGGGTTCATGAAACACTTTTCACTGACAGATGATGTGTCACTTACTTACTTACTTACTTAATCCTCTTCATCCTGTGTCCCCGGGGCATAAGGCGCCAACAAGCTCCCTCCAGCCCTCTCTGTCCTGGGCAAGCCAGCACAGTTCGTTCCAGGTCTTGCCTGCCTCTCCTATCTCCTCCTCCACTGTCCTCCTCCAGGTGCCGAGTGGTCTGCCTCGCTTCCTCTTCCCAGGTGGTGCCCATCTCAGCGTAATATGATGGGAGTCTGGTCTTGCCCATCCGAAGGATGTGTCCCAGCCACCTCCACGCCGCTGCTTCACCTCGGCCACAATGTTGTTTATGCCGGTGCGCCTTGACACTTCCCTGTTGGTGACGTCACAGTTGCATTGAATTTGTATTTAGTATAATTATCAAGACTATTATAATGACTCTCAACTAAGATTAGATTGTTGCCCACCTGTTAAAGATCAGAATTCTGAGCATAATACAACGAATCGTTACGGCAAAACAAATTCTTGCCTAGCATGTGAACTGTTTAATATTTATAAGTTGTATTTTTGCGTTTTTCTCTGCCATGGCCATCATAATCCATTTCTGACTCTGGCTGCAATTTAGATATTCTGTTCATTATGTTGTGTGACTTACAGGCAGCAATATACGAGTGTTGTGACGTTGAAGTCGGTTATCGCATTGCATTAAATCACATGTCTTTAGAATTTTGAATGCAGATTGTTGTGGATACTATGAAACGAACGAAGCAGGTTAGTTGTTTTCAACAGGAAAAGAAATTATAAGATGACAATTCTTGGGATGTGCGCATTGATACTTTATGTTGCAAGACATGGACACGCCGGCTGAAAAGCACTGGCATTCTGAACAATTCTGCATTAAACATATCAAATGTCTGTCATAGAGATGCAGCTGAATGTACGAAAAGGAATGTCATAATCTATGAGATAAAAAAGAGTGAATGTTTGGTCTAAGTGTGATGTTTACAAAAGGAAACCCGATGTAGACAAACCCTTTGAACAGAAGAAAGATAAAAAGACTTTTTGAAGTAATTATCAAAAAATCTATTTGAAGAGGTGTAAAGAGGAACACAATTATAGTGCATTAGTTGGCAAGTTGACATGCTCAATAAATTTTAAAAAAATGTGTTTTGGAATATTAGTCAAAGGAATTCCTTGAACAGAAAACACAGCCTTAAATGCAATACCTTTCAGCAAATCGTTCCACCAATTTGAAAATTTAACTCCTGAAAGACAGACATTCACTGAGTATTGGCTCTGGTGTGGACACAGATAATGCATTTACTGATAAGTCACAAAATGTGATGAACCAGTATCAAAAGAATGTTTTTTAATCTCAGAAAAATCGAAAACTTAGGAGCAGGTGCTCTGAAGGAGTATCCTGTGAATTGTCAGAAAATGCTACTTGGTGTGATGCACAGAATTGTCTTGATGTTCTCTAATGCTTTGTTTGGTGATAATATTGTTCCTAAATACTGGTTGGAATCTGTTGGAATGCTCTTATATAAGACAGTTGGTGAGGATAATCCATAACACTTTTAAAGCATATCAATGAGGTATTTTGTGCCATTTTAAATTTCAGACTCCAAAATGGGTAAACATGAATGGAACAACAAATACATTTCGGGATGGTTTAAATCATGAAACTGAAACATAATTCTTTGGGCACATAGTCAAATGGTTACAGATCTTACCTGCAGAGCTGACGATTGTAGATGACGATTGTGAATTCAAACTATTTGGTGGATTGGAGTTTTAAGGGATTGACCCCTCCCCCCCCCCCCCCCCCCCCCCTTTTCACCCAGCAGTAAACAGTACCTGATTCAGATCAGGGGAGACTAAACGCGGCAGTAGGAAGGATGGGCTACACCTTCCACCATGCTGTGACTGAGACACAGTGACTCGTTAATAGTTCACTACCTCCTAACATTGGCCTATGGCGCACGTACCTTTAAACTGCAGTTGTGCAGAAAGAATTTGCTCAAATCATGAGCTTCATATTGCGTTTACTGTTTTTGAGAAGGCTTTTGAATCCATCAACAGAAATACTCTGCTGCCTTGAATTGTTACGAAAAAATGGCGTTACTGGAACATTATCTGAGTGTATACTGCTGCCTTACATTGTTAAGAAAAATGGTGTTACTGGCAAATTATCTGAGTGAAGGCAGGAGTAAGGCACAGAAGTGCTTTGATGGATTGTATGATTGTGCTACTGACGTTGAAAAAGATGATGTATGTTTTCCTCGGTTTTTCTTTTTTTGCATTAAAAATGTTTCTTGAAAGGTGCTTTATGGAGGATGGCACGATAATTCTTGATAATTTCATTGAATTGTTTATTTCCCTTCTTGCAGATTATATCGCACCCATATCTGACAGTACAATAGTGACTTGAAGACTGTCACACAGGCTTAGAAGATCTGCATCAATTTTTTCAATGAAATGTAACACATCTAAGAGAAACACTTTTGTATTCAGAAAAGAAGACCATTTCACCACAGTAGTGAAACCGTTGCTGAGATGTGAATTGCGATGGCTCTCATATACATACATACATACATACATACATATATATATATATATATATATATATATATATATATATATATATATATATATATATATACTCCATATACCTCATATCTTTTGATCTCCCTTGCATCCTTAAATGGATCCTCAAGCATAGGCTCAAAGATTGTCTCTTGCATTTTATACTGTTTATCCTGGGAGACATTTTACCTTATCCAAGGCAGAAATCAGGCACTGTGCCTTGTAGCCACGAGCACGAAGCTGTTCAAACAGCTGGGTGCATCGTGACTCAAAGTCAGCGGCTTAGGAACACAAACGTTTCAAGCGTAGAAAGAGTCTGTAGGGGAGATTTTGTTTGTAGTGGGGTGGGGATGGCTTGAGGTGTAATGGAGGTAGGAATGAACATCAGTGGGTTTGCAATACAAATCTGTTTGGATGTATCCATCTTCTATTACACACACACACACACACACACACACACACACACACACACACACACACATATATATATATATATATATGTGTATGTGTGTGTGTGTGTGTGTGTGTGTGTGTGTGTGTGTCCAAATCAGCACAATTATTTGCATAATTGTAAACTACACACACATGTGTGGTGCTCACTTTGTCTTGTGGTGACAAAACAATTTCTTTAAAAACAAAAATTCGGCACTGTCTTTGTAATATTTGGAATCAGGCGGAGAGGTGATGACCTATCTGTTTTATTTCAATTGGTCGAAATCAAATTAAGGGAGTCATGAAAAGTATTTGTATGATATTGATCTTTAAAAGCACCGATTTACACACCTGTGTTTGTGTGTGTGTGTGTGTGTGTGTGTGTGTGTGTGTGTGTGTGTGTGTGTGTGTGTGTGTGTGTGTGTGTGTGTGTGTTCAGGTACATATCTTTTTGACCAGTTAAGTTTAAGTTTTGCATGTACAAGTCCTAGCTGGTAAAGCAAAGACATTCCTTTCATTTGGCTGCAAAGTACAAATACACATAATAAGCAAGCACTAAGCTTGACCCTAACTCGTGTGTTCACATTATACTCACAAAATTCAAATACACTCCATCTTAAGACTGAAAAATATACGCCTGTGTCCTTCAGTAGAAATGCAAAGTAGAAATGCACACACTTCACTGTATGGTTGTAAATGTACACTCCGGAGTGCCTTAGATATGGTTGCAAAGTATACAGATGCACAATTCTTTGCGTAATTGTAAAGTATACACACACATGTGCCCTCTCTTTGTATTGTTGTGACAGAACAATGTTTGAAATACTGCACTATCTTTGTAATATTCGGAATCAGGAACATGATGATGAAAAATCTGTTTAATTTCAATTCGTCAAAACCAATTAAAGAAAAAAGTCGTGAAAAGTACTGTGTATGATATTAGTCTCCAAAAAAACATTGATTTACACACCTGTGTGTGTGTGTGTGTGTGTGTGTGTGTGTGTGTGTGTGTGTGTGTGTGTGTGTGTGTGTGTGTGTGTGTGTGTGCGCGCGCGCGCGCGCGCCCGCGTGTGTGTGTGCGCGCGCGAGCATGGATATGCGTGTGTATGTAAACGTGTGTGTGTGTGTGTGTGTGTGTGTGTGTGTGTGTGTGTGTGTGTGTGTGTTCATATGAGTGCATGTCAACAGACAGACAGCCAGCCAGACACACACACACACACACACACACACACACACACACACACACACACACACACACACACACTCTCTCTAGACACACACATCTCTCTCTCTCTCTCTCTCTCTCTCTCTCTCTCTCTCTCTCACACACACACACACACACACACACACACACACACACACACACACACACACACATCATCAGCTTTGCCATTGGAAACGTAAGTGAATGTGTGTTAGTGCAGCGCAAATATCAAAACAGATACGACCTGCTACCTTCAATTGCCAAACGAAGACATGACGTCAGACAAGAACAATGGCACTCATTAGACCCCATTTTTAAAAAAAATCGAGTTTTGCATTAGTTGGAAACATGTGCAGAGTCTGCCAATGTACTGTTACGCTCGTAAACAGCTCAGTGAGAATCATTGTTTTCGTTTTCGACACGGTGAGGCATCACAATTTCTCTTGCTGTGCAATGTCGACCGAGACGTAGTATGCGGGAATGTATAAATAGGCAAGAGAGTTCAACGACCTCCTCTTCCAGCAGGAGCTTTAACAGTCGCTCTGAGCTACACGACATTCACAATAACTGTCACAGCAAATGTCTTCCTGGCACCGACCTCGCTGGCACCGTCAGTAGTGTCCTAACAGACACAGTTCACACACACATGGCAGCAGCGAGCCCAAGTCACAATCTATAGCACCAAGCAGGGTACTTTCACGGAAAGCAGAGCTGCTACAGGGACGCACTCCCAAGCAGTGTCCTACAGGGTACACCCACACAGAGAAAAAACCCTCAAACCACTCTGCGTAGGGTATACAACCTACATTGGATTACCGACTTCTCAGTCAGCCTCTCCACGCCAGCATGACGGAGAATCCTGAGGCCCTTAACAATACAAATAACACTACTGACCTGGCGGTCAGCCTCTCCACGCCAGCAAGATGGAAGCAGCGGCTGGGGCATGGCCTGTACCCCACGCCTGATGCAACCAGTTCTTGCCAAACCGGACTCAGGGGCCTCGCCAACACCTGGGAAACTGATTACCACCAAAACCAATTTTTAGGAGTCTCTCATCGGCAGTGCGGGGTTGTTTTTAGGTCAGCAAATATACAGAGACTAAAGGAAATCATTGGTCACCTGTCTGACAACCAAACGAGGGGGAGAAGCTGTCAATCAATCGTCCATCGCCCGCACACCGATCCCGGATGAACACGTAAACTTGCGCCTTCTCAAAACTGTCCCCAGACACAATTTAGGATCGGACAAAAATGGTCTGTCACACTATTCCCTCTCATCAACTTTTTTTTTCAATTACTAAACATCCAAAACAACTATTTTCTTTAAAAAAAAGGGTTCAGACAGCCATGTATACACTCACTCATTCAAGAGAAAAGAGCCCTAAGAACGCGCTAGAAGCAACACAATTCCCAAGTAAAGACAGACACAGAAATAGTCAGGAGAGATAACCAAAAATAATAAAACTAAAGCCCAGAAAGGAAGAAAGAACTAGGCCATCGTATCTCCAGAAAACTATACAGATGGAGATACCCCTTTATGCTGGAGACGTGAAAGAAATCAAACAGTCATACAACACAACAATGCAACATGGCTCAATCTCTCAAAAGCAAAGTCTGTAAACGTGGCCTATCCTTAATAACTGGCGCAAACTACAGGTTTATAAAACAAACCCTACCACGAAGACAATTTTGAATGTAATGCCAAAAAAAAATTTCAGTTACGGGGTCACCAGATTGTACGGATGGTGTGGCGGTGCGTGTGTATTAATATCTGACTCTCACTTTCAAAAGTTCGGTGGCGTGTATTGATTTTGTGGCTGCTGGTTTATATTGGTGCGTTTGTAATGTCCTGATTTTCAGGCAGCATATAAAAGAAAAGAAACTTAGTTTGTGTGTTTCCTGGCCGCCCATGTTCGTGTGGTGTGGGTGGGTGTAGGGGACAATCGATACACGCATCCAAACTTTTGAAAGTGAGGGTCAGACATTAACACACGCCCCACCACACTATCCATAACACTGACACATCTTTGAAACATTAAAAAAAAAAACCTTATGAGCGAATGACAACTGGGACGGTGTGATGAGAGAGAGAGAGAGAGAGAGAGAGAGAGAGAGAGAGAGAGAGAGAGAGAGAGAGAGAGAGCGTAGCGTACCTTGCTCATTTCTCGAGCAGTATGACTAACTACGCTGCCAACATGGAGGAATTACCTTTTCAATCTGGTATGGTATGCTAGAAAAATGTAAATGTCGTCATTATTAAAAAAATTATATTGTTATCACTGTTATCACCAGTGGCCTTGTGATCTTTTTAATTTCATCTTACCACTTTCTGTTATGAGCAGCAGCAGCAGCAGCAGCAGCAGCAGCAGCAAAACAAATGATAGAACTAGCAGCAACAGCAGCAGCAGCAGCAGCAGCAGTAGTAGCAGTAGTAGTAGTAGTAGTTTTTGTTGTTGTTGTTGTAATTGTTTGTTGCTGTTGTTGTGTTGTTGTGTCGTTGTATTTGATGTAAGTGAAGGAATCTTTGAGAAAGAATACGGAAAAAATGGTTCTTTATTTGTTTCTTCTAGTGCATGCATTTAAACAAAAGTTTGTGATGGAGTAAGAGATTGCATCACATACGTAGACGAGAAAAACTGTGAGGTAGAAGGGTTGGAACGATCTTTACTCAAACAATGCCCCCAGCTGTGGTCAATTTTGACAGGCCAGGAGGTTTCACCGTGATTCCTCTCCTTAGCAACACCACTCAGTGTCCAGAAACACACTTCATGTGTCCTGTCAAGGGCTACTGTTTACCTGTCTACACTCGGTGCAATGGCATAGCAGACTGTCCAGGTCATGAGGACGAAGATGATTGTGATACATATACATGCCCGGGGTTTTACCGGTGTCTTCTACTGGACAAAACAATTTGTATGCACGTGAACCACCTCTGTGACGGTGTGCCCAACTGTCCACACTCCGATGACGAGCTCATGTGCAAAGAATGGAATCTTGTCCCGACAAGTGCGTCTGTTATGGCAATCACTTCTATCAGACTGAACCCTCTCTACATCTCCGACATCTTGAAGCCAGGGGTACCGGGCTGACCTTAGATGAGATCTCGGGTAAAACCATGCTGATCTACCTGGGTATTGGTGCCTGTGGGTTGACAGAATTAACTTATATAATATTACCTAATCTTCACACGCTTGATCTCAGTGATAACCAGCTGCATGATGTCAGATTCAGATACC
Source organism: Conus betulinus (assembly GCA_016801955.1). Taxonomy (NCBI): domain Eukaryota; kingdom Metazoa; phylum Mollusca; class Gastropoda; order Neogastropoda; family Conidae; genus Conus; species Conus betulinus. The sequence continues at coordinate 23,025 of JADBJO010015438.1, forward strand.
TCCTACAGCTTAAACATCTCAAGAACTAGTTCTTGCTGGTAACCCTCTGTCGTCTAGCATTTCTAGTTTCAACCTAATATACAAATTCACATCAATAGTGTTACTGAATCTTTCCCGAGTTCTGAATCAGAGTTTAAACTTACAAATGTGGTCGGAAATCGTGCCTCAAATTCAAATTTTAGATTTGTCCCACAGTGGACTTGACTCACTGACAGGAAAACAATTGTTCGGGTCACTGAAAGTTCTCAATCTGCGTGGTTGTCCCGCCTCTGACTTCAGTCCTGACTTTTTGAAAGGAATGGAAGATTTGCAGGAAGTCTTTAGTGACAACTACAGGTTGTGCTGTTCAGTTATGTTGCCAGCTACTTTCAGTGGAAAATGTGTAGCGCCTTTGGACGAAATGTCCTCATGTGGACATTTGTTAATGACGAAACTTTTACAAAATAATTATCGCTGTCTTTGCTGGTCTTGCTCTACCTGGAAATCTTGCGAGTGCTGTGTATCGCATGCAGACGTTTATTGAGAAGAAAAGCAAAACTGGTTACGTGGTGTTTGTCACTCACCTGTCTGTGTCAGATTTACTGATGGGGATCTATCTTTTGGTAATTGCAGTAGCTGATCATATATATGCAGATCGATATCTATGGATGGAGAAGGCGTGGAAACACAGCGCAGTGTGCAGCTCTGCAGGGTTTCTTTCCTTTGTTTCATGTGAGGTATCGTCATTCCTCATCTTTCTCATCACTGTGGATCGTTTTCTAGTCATCCGCTTTCCTTTCAGCCATGTTCGTTTCGGAATCACGTCAGCACAAGTAGCCTGCGCTATCAGCTGGGGACTAGGAGTGATCTGGCCTCAATACCTTTACTCCCTGTGACGTCCCACTGGGCCTTCTACAGCCAGACAGGAATCTGCATCCCTCTGCCCGTCACCAGAGCTGACTTTCCCGGTCGTCTTTACTCTTTCAGTGTCATGATTATAGTTAACCTAATCATGTTCCTCTTGATTGCATTTGGTCAGGCTCTTATCTACTGGTCATTCAGATCCAACACAATTGCAGATCACGGGTTGATGCGTAAAGCCACAGCTGGCGTTAAAGATAGGACCAGATCCAAATCCAATGAGTTAACCATTGCTCGTCGTCTCCTGGTCATTGCCATGTCAGACTTTCTGTGCTGGTTCCCCATTGGTGTCTGTGGACTCCTGGCCAAGCTGGATGTCGCTATACCAGTGGAGATCAATGTAGCACTGGGGATTATTGTTCTTCCCTTAAACTCGGCGTTGAACCCGTTTCCTTTATACTTTACCTCATCCTCCGACAGAAACGCCACAGAAACAAAGAAACTAATCTTCAGGAGTTTATTACTGCCCATGTGAAGCAGACCTTAGCTACTTTACATCGATGAGAGAATTCTGAGATTTTAAAGAATGATTAGTACAGATAAAGAAAGTCTGGAATGCAATAAGTAAGAAAGACTTGCGCCGTTAAAACGCCAAATTCATTCACAGAACTAGATGTCCCCTATTTAGTTTAACTTATTTTTTTTTTCGAAAGTGTTTAAGTTTATATCTGCAATGAACTTGTTTTGCTTTACATGTAAGAGTCTTGTTTTGATTTACAGAGAAAACAGACAATGAATACCATCTCTCTCTCTCTCTCTCTCTCTCTCTCTCTCTCTCTCTCTCTCTCTCTCTCTCTGTGTGTGTGTGTGTGTGTGTGTGTGCGCGCGTGTGTGTGAATGTATATATGAGTGTGTGAGTAAGAGAGAGAGAGAGAGAGAGAGAGAGAGAGAGAGACTTCACAGCCAATGTAAAACAGTTCTAAGTTCAGAAGATCTAATAACAAATTTTAGTTCAACACCAGCGAGCAGACTGTGCTCCTTCCCTTGGCGAAAGTCAATGAAAAATAATACGAAGTCAAATGCAGTTCGTCGAGCAGGTTGTTCATTTTTTGTAAGAAATTAGGGTTTTTTAAGTAACTGTTGTTGAATTTCCAGTAACCTGGACCGCGCTGAAATTCACTGCTATTAAACTCACAAACTATTGCTCTATGATCGGAGTTAGGAACCGTCAATAATTCTGAAGAAACACAGAATTGCGTCATCCCCTCCGAGGCGAAACAATAATCCAGGAGTCGCGCTATAAATGGACTGTTTCTATGCCAGCTGTATTCTTTTTCATCCTTATGAAATAAACGCCATGTGTCGATTAATTCCAATGAATTCGTGATCTTATTGAATTGGCTCACTTCAGCGTCACGGTGAAGTTGCCCTGATACAATGTCTAACTTGTTATTGAGTACACAATTAAAGTCCCCCACTAAAACTAAGTTTTGCGGGGAGAATTCATTGCATTTTTCTTGTACATCCTTGAAAAAGGCTATTTTGTCTCCCGCATTGTTTGGAGCGTTTGAATTTACAAGAATGAAATCATAATTTTCGTTTTTGACAAATATAGCTAAGATTCTGTTTTGTGACAGTTTCAAACTAATTTTTTCCATAGAAATGTTTTGAGACCAGAATAATCTCGCCTTTACTCCTATTGGTACCTTCATTGTAGTAAATCTCCCCTCTCCATTTTTTTCCCATATAGGTAAGTCGTTCCGCGTTAAATGAGCTTCCTGTAAGCACACTAAATCAAAACGTTTGCTTTTCAGATAATGAAATACTGATAATCTTTTAAGATTATTTTTTAATCCTCTAACATTCAGAGTAACAACACGTATTTTATCCATACCAATACAGGAAATATATGTTGAAATTTCTTATATGAAAACCAGCTAAGACAAAAAACCAGAATTCACATTCTTGAATCACAGTCTGTAAATCGATTCATGGTCATCAACAGGTCGCCTGCGAGCGACAGACAGTCAGCTATATACCTCTCTTTCCTCACGGTCGGAATCAAGGGGAGGAGGGGAGTCAGACCGATCGAACTCAAATCTGGGCTGCTTGCTCCCTGATGTCCTCCTGAAGCTTGCGCCCGACTTTCTCAACTTAACAGCAGCTTGAAATAATGCACATGGACAAAGCTAAGGGTGCACGAGTTCGATCAAGAACAAATTGGGTCGAAGATGGCGAACGGAACACGAAATACTTTTGTAATCTAAAAAAAATCGAGAGGAATGAGAAAAATTATTACAAGACTACGCAAAGATACGGGTGAAACTATAACTGACCAAAATGACATACTGAAAGAACAGTTGTCATTTTACTCAAACCTCTATAATCAATCTACAACTGTAGACAATGTTTTTAGAGAAACGTAACATACCCACGACTAGAAAAATACGGAGCTGACCTATGCGAAGGAATGATCTCGATAGAGGAAACAACGTACGCCCTAAATAAATTAAGAAATGGCTCTGCGCCGCCGGCATTACTATCGAAGTTTTAAACGTTTTGGGGGGTAAACTGTCTAAAGTGATAACAGAATCTTATGCGGAATCATTCTTTACATGAGAACTCTCTTATACACAAAAGCAAGGAATAATTACGCTACTACACAAAGGCAAGATTTAGACAGAGACCAAATACACAATTGGAGACCAATAACACTGACTAATTCTGATTACAAAATACTAGCTAAAGTAATGGCAGAAAGACTCGGTAAAGTTATACACAAATTGATAAACGACGATCAGGTGGGTTTTATTAAGGGTAGAAACATTGCTACAGTAATAAGATCAATAGAGGATGCAATAAAATATCTTAATAAAACAAATATAAAGATGGATATCTGCTGGCAGTCGACTATTTCGAAGCCTTCGACTCGATTTCAAAACCATTTATGAAGCACGTTTTCGATATCTTTGGCTTCGGAGCGGAGTTCCAAAGATGGATCTATGTAGGTTCCAAAGATGGATCTATGTACTCAACAACAATACCTCAAGTAGTATAAACCATGGAGGATGGCTTTCAGAATCTTTCGTCGTGTTATGTGGTATTAGACAAGGATGTCTATTTTCACCCCTTGCATTTGTATTAGCTGTTGAAGTACTAGCCATTAAAGTGAGAAATAGCACTATTGAAGGTATCAGACTACCACACTCTGCAGAAAGAGCTTCTTGTTTGAAACTAAAACAAATGGCTGATGATATACAACCCTATTTAAAAAAAAGACATTAATAAATCGTTGGAAATAATAAAATGGTTGAAAGATTTTCAGGCTTGAAACTGAACGTTCATAAGACAAAAGCCCTTCAGATAGGTAGACAAAACGAAGAATGTAATGTGCCAGTTTCCATAGTTAATAGAATTAAAATATTAGGTATTTATTTTGAGTCAAACAAGATGGCAAAAAATATAGAAGAGAACTGGTTATCCAGAATAGATCGTATGCAAAAAAAACAATAAAAGACTGGAGTAAAAGAGATCTGCCTATTCAAGGAAAAAATTATCGTAATAAAGACGTTTATAATTAGCCAATTCGTCTACGTGATACAATCAATTGGTCTTCCCAACAAAATTTTGAGTAAGATAAACACTTATCTATAAAATTTATATGGCAGAAAAAAATAGCAATACGAAAGCGTTTGAAAAAGTAAAGAGAAAAATCATGGAGGCTGAACATGAAGACGGTGGCCTTAGCATGATAAACATGGTAACATTTCAAAACATCTGCATTTACAATGGGTCGGAAAACTTTTTGAACCCACAGATCAACAAAACTGGGCTATAATACCGAGGTGGCATCTAGATAAACTCGCTAAACATAACAACAATTTTCTTATCAACACTAAATCTAATTCGGTTAAGGGATTGGACAGAATTGATAATGAATTTTGGAAGGAAATCATAACCACCTACCTAGACAATATCGTGGTAGACTATCGATTTCGATTATGTCACTGTGCAGATGACCTTCTCCCATGGGCACGAGTGTGGCTGGAGAGACCGATTCTCGAGGCACACACCCCGTGGGCAGTAGGGGCAATTGAACGTGGCTAATGTGGGAAGGGAGGACACCAAGGCCTTGCGTTTTTTCTCTTGCAGTAGTCATGTGGTTGCGGTGGTTGTCTTCAAATTCTTCCTGGGCCTTCCTGGTTAGACTTCGCCATTCTGCTCTGTCTTGGGCACAAACCTCTAGGTCTTTTGCAGGCGTGTAGCTGTGCTTCAGATTGTCTTTTACACAGTCTTTGAAGCGCTTTCTGGGGCGGCCTCTGGGTCTCTGGCCCTGCCTCAGTTCTCCGTATAGCAACTGCCCGGCAGTCTGTGAGGCTCCATACGGATGACATGTCCAGTCCAGCGAAGCTGGGCCTTCATTATCATGGCTTCGATGCTGAGCAGACCGGCCCTGTCCAGGACTTCCAGGTTGGTCACTCGGTCTTGCCACTTGATGCCCATAATCGCTCGTAGTAATCTCGTGTGGAAGCGTTCAAGCTGTTTCGTGTGTTTCCGGTACAGCGTCCAGGACTCACAGCCGTAGAGGAGACTAGTGAGAACAACAGCTTTGTAGACCTTGATCTTTGTGTCGAGCTTGATGCTTTTGTGGGTCATCACACGAGTACGTAGGCGGCCAAGAGCTTGGCTGGCTTTGCTGATCCTGGCAGAGATTTCTCTGTCAAGAGAGCCATCACTGGAAATGACGCTCCCGAGGTACTTGAAGTGCTCGACAGTTTTCAGAATGGTGCCTCCGATGGTGATGGTGGGGGGAGGTTGCACTGTTCGGGCCTGGGAGGGTTGGTAGAGCACTTTCCGTTTTTCCAAGGCTGATTGTGAGGCCAAAAAGCCGAGAGGCTTCCGCAAACTTGCTGACAATGAACTGGAGATCCGCTTCTGTGTGTGCCATCAGAGCACAGTCGTCGGCAAACAGTGCGTCAGTCACAAGTCTCTCGACTGTTCGGGTCTTGGCGCTCAGCCGACGAAGGTCAAACAGAGAGCCGTCCAGCCTGTACTTGATGTAAATGCCTCTGTCGAGATCTCCGAGGGCATGGTTCAGCATGCATGTGAAGAACAGGTTGAACAAGACCGGAGCGAGGACACAGCCCTGCTTGACGCCGTTCGAGATTTCAAAGGGAGCAGAGCTGTCACCCCCAACAAGCACAAGACCAACCATGTCGTCGTGGAATAGGGCGGATGATTTTTGTGAATTTCCTCGGACAGCCAAGCTTGGAGAGTATGACCCACAGCGCCTCCCTGTTCACCGTGTCGAAGGCTTTTGTTAAGTCGATGAAGACAGCGTAGAGGTCCATCCGCTGCTCAATACACTTTTCTTGGACCTGTCTCACCGAGAAGACCATGTCGATGGTGCTGCGGCGGCTGGTCTGAAGCCAGACTGTGACTGGCAGTGACGGTTCTGACACAGCGCTGATCAGGCGGTTTAAGATGACTCTTGCTAGGATTTTTCCCAGCGACTGAGAGGAGGGAGACGCCTCGGTAGTTACCACAGTCAGACTTGCTGCCCTTGTTTTTATACAGGGAGACAACAGTGGCATCTCGAAAGTCTTGTGGCATGGTTTCTTCCCCCAAATGCTGCAGAGTATGTGGTGGAGAGTGTCCAGGGCCACTGGACCGGCTGCTGCTTGTACATCTCGGCTGGGATGCCGTCCATGCCTGGTGCCTTACCACTGCTCGTCTGCTTCACTGCCTTAGTGATTCCTCGAGGCTGGGTAGGAGGTCAAGCTCTTCCAGGGCCGGCTTCTCCCGGATAGCGTTCAAGGCTGAAGAGAGTCGACTGTGGACGGTCTGTTGAGTAAGGTGGAGAAATGTTCCCTCCAGCGTTGCGTGATGCTGTCCTTGTCTTTCAGCAGGGTCTTGCCATCTGCAGACAGGAGTGGGGTGGTGCTGGGTCTCTGTGGTCCGTAGACAGCCTTGAGCGAGTTGAAGAACTCTTTGGAGTAATTCAGGTCGGCATATCGTTGAACCTCATCAGCTTTCCTGTCCCACCAGCTGTCTTGCATTGTGCGCAGTTCTCTCTGGGCTTTTGCTCTGGAGGTGCTTGAAGCGATCCTTCTTGGAGATGGAGGATAGATCGTTCTGCCAGTTGATATAGGCAGTGTGTTTCTCTTCTAAGAGTTTTGTTGATGTCTTCATTGTTTTCATCAAACCAGTCCTGGTGGACATGCTTCTTGAGGCCTAGAGTGGCTTGGCTGACTCTGTCACCATCTGTTTGAACTGGTTCCATTGTTCTGTTGGGTCTCCAGTCAGCGGTCCCTGAGCAGTCAGAGTCTCATCTAGGTGAGTTTGGAATTTCTCTTTTAAGAGAGGGTTCTGCAGTTTTGAGATGTTGAATTTTGATCGAGCAGCCTTGGGCTTCTTGCGTTGGACTCTGGCTATGTGAAAATTGAAGACCGCCCTCACTAAACGGTGGTCTGTCCAACACTCAGTCCTCGCATGGCTCTGGTGATCATCACGTCCCGTGTATCCTGCCGTCGAACAATGACATAGTCTATAAGATGCCACTGCTTGGACCTTGGATGCATCCACGTGGTTTTGTGTTTGTTGGCCAGTCTGAAGAGGGTGTTGGTGATGGTGAGACCGTTCTCAGCACACACAGTCAGGAGCAGTAGCCCGTTGCTGTTCATCTTGCCGACTCCCTGGGAACCCAGAACTCCCTCCCAGCTTTGGTGATCTGTCCCCACTCTTGCGTTGAAGTCCCCTAGGACTACTAGCTTGCGCTTGCAGGAGTTGACTTCACAAGAGTGTCCAAGGTTTCATAAAATCTCTCCTTGTCTTCCTCACAGCTTGTGAGTGTGGGGGCGTAGGCACTGATGATGGTGACATGCCTGGAGCGACCGACGGGGAAGCGCAGTTTTTCATCAGTCGTTCGTTGATGCCAGTGGGGAGATCAGGGAGTTGGTGTAGCAGAGTGTTGCGGATGGCAAATCCAACTCCATGCTGTCTGTCGTCATCTTCTGCTTTTCCTTCCAGTAGAAAGTGTAGCCTCCCTCTGGTTCACAGATTGCTCCCTCCCCAGCAAAGCGAGTCTCGCTGAGCGCAGCGATGTCAATCCTGTATCGCGCCAACTCTTTGGCTACAAGAGCAGTTCTTCTGTGGGGCCGTGTTGTGTCCTCTCTATCCAGCAATGTGCGCACGTTCCATGCACCGATAATGAGTCTTTTTCTTCCTCTTTTTTCTTTTCGACCGCTAAGAGGGTTAACTGCCAGCTGCGGCATGCTGGCCAGTTAGTTATAGGGCAGGCAATTTTTAGGACACCTTTTCTAGTCCCTTCCCTTACTAGGGTGAGCAGTGCTGTCCTGAAAAGGGCTGCTCAGACACCTGGGATGCTACCGAAACTCCACTGCTGCCCCGGGTACAATGGAGAGCGACCATCTGTCCCAGGCCGCCTACGTGTAGGCTTGGAACCACGACTGCCAGTAGTAACCGCTACCTGTCGCTTCGTCCCGCCCCCATCGCGCCGCAGGACTTTCTGAGTCAGAAGAGGGAAGTATGAGGGGATTGGTTTGGGGAAAGAAAGGGGGATCTGCACAAAAACCTGTGCGTGAGTTGGTTTTTGGGTGGGGGAAGCTGTTGCACTGGAACAACCCCACCCTCTCGGCCGCAGAAGCCCGAGTCCAGTGGCACAAAGAATTGTTACGACTGGGGGCCTCCTTGGCTGCAGTGGATGGCCAGGTCTTCTTCCGTGCTCTGACGTGCCCTTCACACTCCACAGTGCGTTGTTGAAACCGCCCTCCAAGCCGTTTGAATCAGTCACGTGATTTCCTCCGCCTTGTCCCCGGAAACAACTTCACATGCTAGGGTGAGCAAGTCCTAAAATCACCGAGGGTTTGAAACCCGTCGGCTACCCTCATCAGGTTCAGCCAGCCTGCCAAAGTTGTTGCCTGGGGTGTGGCCGCTGCGCATGCTACAGCTACGGGGAGCCACTGATGAGAGTTGAGTGCCATGTGGGAGCCAATAGTGGACGAGCTGTCCTGAAAAGGACATGGCAAGCCCCCCCCCACTAGAGGTACTGTCCCTCCATGACACCCCATACACCCAAATACAATGTTAGAATATAACATTCTTGTTAACTCTATCCCTCAACACTGGTTTCAGTGGATAATGACTGGGGTAGTAGCAGAACAAGACACCACGAAATGTGATGCAAGCCAATATAATAAAAAGCCTAAAATAAATCAAGAAATTATTACAAACTAAAAAAGAACCAGAAATTCCATGTGCCTTTTTATTTTTGGCGCAGAAAACGTGGATTTCATCTGGATGAAGCATCGTGGTGTGGAGCAAGAGGGGGTAACAAAAGAAACAAGATTAAGAGTTTTACACTGGAAGATACTTCATGATATCTACCCTACAAATATTGTTCTTCATAAAATGAAAGTAAAAGAAAATAACAAGTGTTCTTACTGTTGTGATACTGTTGATTACATGGAACATTTCTTCTATGAGTGCCCGGTAGTACGCAGCTTCTGGAGGTTTATAGAAAAGAAGATTTATCTAAAAACAAACACCAAGTTGAAATTATCTGTGACTGACGTACTGTTTGGCGTCACAATCTCTCTGCATTGCAAAAAAATACACCTATATATAAATCATATTATTTTCATTAGTAAAATGTGCATTAGTATTTCAAAAAGACAGAATCTGCTTTGCCTCTACTGTCTATTTTTGAACGAGAACCGAATATACGCAACATATAGAAACTAACAGAATATTGTTCAACCCGTTACAAATTTACTTCGCAAACAAACAAACATAGAAACAAAAAACAGAACCTATCAGAGTGATAAAAAGATACGGATAAAGATAAGCTATCGTTAAACTCATAATTATGAACCCAGACATATATTAGATTACATATTTGCTGATTTTTCTGTAAATAGAAACGTTGGTGATTTGACGTGTTGGTGATTCGGGCACGGTGGCGCTTGCGCACAGTTACTGTCTCACTTCTCGGATTTCCTATTGCCTCCCTTGTGGATTTTTTTACGCAGAGAACATAACAACTTGCGGGACAAGTGAACTGACGCCGCCCCTCTCCCGCTCCGCCCCGCCCCCACCCCGCCCCCTCCCCTCCGCGGCTCGCCTCTTTTCCCCTCTTTCCCTCTCCCGGATTTGGTTCGCTCTCACTGGGTGTCGTCCGCGACTTCCGTTTTCATTCCTCTCTGCAGGACGGCTTTGGGTATAATATCCGTAACTGCGGGGGTAGCGTGTTCGGGCGTGTGTGTGTGTGTGTGTGTGTGTGTGGGGGGGGGGGATGTGCGGGATGGGGAGGGAACGAAAGAAAAAGGGAAATCAACGAAGTTTGTGTTCATTTTTTGTATCATTATACAGCTTTCTACTATATATCATATTTGTTAACCACCTGCACATCTAATGCAATATTACAGCTCATGCCTAGTGTCACGCCTCTGGGCTTTCTTCATGCCTTCCTTATGGACCATTTCGTTTCGCTGTAAAGCAGGCGTGATTAGGGAATAGCCAATTGGTGGGACGATTCGTGACATTTTGACTGTCAGTCTCTCTCTCTCTCTCTCTCTCTCTCTCTCTCTCTCTCTCTCTCTCTCTCTCTCTCTCTCTCTCTCTCTGGAAAAACTGAAAGAAATGATAATTAAAAGACATAAGTTTTTTTTTTTTGCTTCAATTTTATTGTTCTCTTTGTATAAGCAACACATAATCAGTGTGAAAGTGCCAATACACCACACATTAGAACAATAACAATCCCAGATATTTTGTATCAAACATCAGAACACTAAAATCATCAAGACTATGTCCATTTGTAAGAGAACATACAGACTACGCTTGGTGTGTGTAAGGGACTGGTTGGAGAAAAAAAATGTATAACTGAAAAAAAAAGATGAATGGCTATAGGAAAAAAAAAAAACGAAATCAAATGCACTAACAACACTCAAATCCTTTTTTTTTCTGCAATCCTAAGGGTATTCTCTCAGTTGCATCTGTTTCGCATATGAAACGTGGTGTTTCATGGTGTTTACGTATGTCTACGTCTTCAAAAGCGAATAGGAAGTCGCAGATGTGATTGGACTGATCGTAAAATTATACAACTGACTGTTGCAGTTATATCTGAAGCTCAATCTTCGATTTATAATACCTTACACACAGACAGACATAAAGCTCTATCTTCGATTTATAACTTATGTAACAACAACAACAATAACACACCACCACCACCACCACCACCACCACTACTACTACTTCTACTACTACCACCACCACCACCACTACTACTACTACTACTACTACTACTACTACTACTACGACGACGACGACGACGACGACGACTACTACTGACAACAATAATAATACCCGGTTATATTCTAATATGGTTTGTGTTACGATATCTTGTAGATTTTTTTTTTTTTCGTTTTCAGGGGATGGAAGGAGGGTTATATTTTGTTGCAGAAATGTGGTGGTTTGTTTCCTGATAGTAAATAGTGTAACATGAAGCTGAACTGTGGATTAAAAAAAAAATTATCCCATCAATGGCGAAAAAAAATTTTGATTTCAACCTAACAGAAAATTAGATTTGTCTATTTTATATACGAGGGTCCAGGGACGATCCACAGTACAAAGAAGCTGGTATGTCTGTGCCCATGTTGTGTTCAAGGAGTATTGGATTACTTTCAATGACGATGAATTTCAAATGCTACATGAAAAACGATGTTTGAGAACCCTTCTGCAAAAGCACCTGAAACACTAGAGGGAGTTTCTACCATGTTTTCAAAGAATTCAAGAAAGCACCTAACATACAGAACATGCTGAAGCCACTTAGGGCCACAATGAAGACACTGAATGTTGGGCGATGACTAACCAGCACCATCCAGTAAACGATACAGGAGATAGGTTCGGTACCTTGGTTGGAGTTCATCAGCGCTCTCTAGTGTCTCCCACATTTCTCAACACACTCCTCCAATGCATAATGGCAAATGCGTTTGAGGATCATGCTAGCGTTGGGGAAAGAACCAACTCGAAACCTCTGCTTGCTTTCCAAATGGCATGGATGGACTGACAGTCAGCAACTAGAAGCTCACCAAGGGTTTCAAAAGACTTGATAGCATAGAAATCAACCCCGAGAGGACCAGTCTGATGGCTGTTTACAATAATGCCATCAAGCTTGACGCAAATGTCCTGGACCAGAAGTGTGAACTGTTCAACAGTTTACGTACCTCGGATTTCGTATCAGCGAAAAGGGATCCAATTCAGAAATCCTTACAAAGACAACACCAGCATGGTAAAAGATTCAATGGATATGGTATAATAATGTGAAAGTTTCAATGGTTGTGGTATGATCATGTAAAAGATTCAATAGCTATGATATGGTAATGTAAAAGTTACAATAGCTATGGTATGGTGTTGTAAAAGATTCAGTGGCTATGGTATTGCCATGTAAAAGATTCAATAGCTATGGTACTGTCATCTGAACGATCCAATGGCTTTGCTAAATAAATCTCAAGGGGGCTGCTAGGAGAGGGAGAGGGAAGTGAAAAGGAAGAGAAATAAAACATGGACTGACAATATTGCAATGAGAGAGAGAGAGAGAGAGAGAGAGAGAGAGAGAGAGAGAGAGAGAGAGAGAGAGAGAGAGAGAGAGAGAGAGAAAACAACAGTGACAGCTTTTGTTTTTAAACATAAATCCTTAAAAATCCTTTTGAGACCTACATCAGTAACTGTGTTCCGGTCGCTTACCAAATGCCAACAATTAATTCATTCCATTGGAGACTAAATACTCACCATCATGTCGGTCATGTCACTCTGCAGTCTGTGATAATGAGGATCCTGACATTACAAAATGTAAAACATATAACTATATACGTGTGTGTGCGCGTGTGACTGTCTGTATTTTTTTCCCCTTTTTTTCCCACTTAGCTGGTTTTCGTAGCTTGACTAAAGACTGTCTCCGACGTTCCATCGACGTTGTCCTAATCCTCAAAAGCCGAAACTTTGAAGTGACAACTTCCCGAACTTGACACAAACGTTCATTCCGCCATACACTGTTATAATTTTCAACAACACAACCCGCACACTTGCTGCATCCGTTCTCGAAAAGGGTCAACACTGCGTCCAACGATCCGGTATAATGTCACAATATACGACGTAGTCACCTCAATCTGTTTGCTGCACTAAATTCGCCCAGCACCCTCCGACACTAGGAATATGTCCGCACGGAGTAACACTTCTACCGCAACGACACTATCTTTTACATAAATACTTGTAGACAGACGTACACAACTTGCCACACCACTATTGAACAATTTCTGGCATATTCCGATACTAAAGTAGTAAAGAATATGTCCACACAGACTAAACACTTCACAGCGACGATGATGTCCTTTACAGATTCACGTAATAATTGAACAGGAAGAAATAGTTGATGTTTTTTTAGAGAAAATCACGTAATAGATGAACAGGAAAACAATGGCTGATGTCCTAACAATAGTTGACGTAACAGTTGAGCATGAAGCAAATTATGATGTCCTAGCAATAGTTGACGTAACAGTTGAGCATGAAGCAAATTATGATGTCCTAGCAATAGTTGACGTAATAGTTGAGCATGAAGCAAATTATGATGTCCTAACAATAGTTGACGTAACAGTTGAGCATGAAGCAAATTATGATGTCCTAGCAATAGTTGACCTCACACAGGCCGTTACTCAATCCTCTACAGACCTGACCGACTCTAAACGTGAACGTTGGAGACTAGGCAACAGTGCAGTGGGTGTTGATTGGTTGTAATCAGCCGAACTCCTCTACAAGCTAGCAGACTGGCCGTCGCTATGTCTAACTTATAACTTGGCTACAGGTATGATAATAACGTCACACGATGACGACAAGGATATATTGATTTTACGTAAATGCTGTTCTTCAGCCAACTCCTCAGCTGTAGAACTGTGACATGCTGTCCATCACACTAATTCCAGCTAGCGCGCCCTTCAGCAAAATTCCCACGCACTGGAATTGCTTTGTTGTCAATATGCAGGCTTACTCGCCCAAGCTCTCTCTCTCATAGTGACCAGGCTGACCCAATTCTAACTGTACGCGCGTAAAGCAGACGATACTTTGGTATGTATTCATTTATCACAAGGGGGAGGGTGCATTACTGTATTTCATTACGGAAATCGCATTTTCTTTTCAAATGTACCTTCTTTCAGTGGATTACATACTCAGTGCTTTAATTACAAACACATGTCGGTGATTAATGGGCAAAGATGCCGAAAACAAAGGCAAAATACTCTGTTTTAGACTGTTGTAAGGATATGGTTTTGCTGTGAGCGTAGGGGACCCACACACATGGCTGTGGAAAATTCACTGTCGGCTGAAGTTACAACTGGTGTTGTCACAGACAGTTGATGACAATCAGCCTTCCAGCATGCTGAGCAGAAGTTCAAATCAAACTGTATCTGTACTTTGAGAAGACGTTGAACATGCTACTTCTTCACCCTACTAAGCCATTATTGTCCCATGTGAAACAAGACCAGACAGACAGTGGTGGATGTTGACAACCCAATCTGTCTGCCCCATCCCATCCCATGATTCTGTTAAAACATTATGAGTCAGCGGTTCCCCTTGAGACGACGCATCCTCATTTTATGTGAATTTAAAAAAAAACTGAATATGAATTAGCATGATATGTAATGATAATCATCGGGATGAAATAATTTTATCTTCACATTGTGAAGAACAAGGCTTCAAAATGCAACACAAATGGCATCTACATTGAATTACCTGTACACACACACACACACACACACACACACACACACACACACACACATATTTATGTATGTGTGTGTCTGCGTGTGTGTGTGCGTGCGTGCGTGCGTGCGTGTGTGTGTGTGTGTTTGTGTGTGTGAAACCATTTTTATACACCAAATGTTAGTCTTCCAAGACCATTTTGAAATATGGATTCATCATAAAAACAAATGTAACTCCCAGAACTGATATTGATAACTGCTCCGTTTTGACTGCCGGTGTCAAAACTGCAAGTACTTTTAGGACGTGATTGTGTATCTAAGACCACACAGCTAAAGATAAAAACGTTAATAGAGATATTTGAAAACCTCGACAAACCGAACAAACGTTTTCTCAAAGCAATTTGTGGAGAGAGGGTCTTCTTTGCAAATTGTAGGACTGACGCTAATTTAAACGCGGATTGCTTTGTTTGTAGTGCTGGAAAGAACACACAACACACACACACACACACACACACACACACACACACACACACACACACACACACACACACACACACGCACACACACTTATTACAATATTGTCAGTCCATTTCTTTTATTCCTGTTCCCTCTTGACTTCCCTTCCACTCTCTTAGCCGTTCTCTTGAGGGTTATTCAGCATAGCCATTGGATCTTTTACATGACCATACTATAGCTATTGACACTTTTATATGGCAATACTGTAGCCATTTGAAGCTTTTACATAACCATACCATAGCCATCGGATTTTTTTTTTTTTTTACATCATTACAACATAGCCATTCTCCTTCTTCTGCGTACGCAGGTTGATACTCCTGCGAACACTCCCTACATGGACAGACACGTATAAATCCCATCTACCCTACAAAGGGAGTGGAGTTTTGTGTGTATGACCGTTTTTTATTCCACCATTAAGACAGACATACTCCATCTTTATAGCCATTGACTCTTTTACATGAGCATGTGATAGCCATTGAACCTTTTACATAACCATGCAATAGCCTTTGAATCTTTTACATAGCCATGCAATAGCCATTGAATTTTTTACATGACCATACCACAGCCATTGACTTTTTACATGATCATATCATAACCATTGAATCTTTTACATGACCGTACCGTAGCCATTGAAGCTTTTATATGATGAGAGTTATTCAGCACAGCCATTGAATA
Organism: Conus betulinus; assembly: GCA_016801955.1. Classification (NCBI taxonomy): domain Eukaryota; kingdom Metazoa; phylum Mollusca; class Gastropoda; order Neogastropoda; family Conidae; genus Conus; species Conus betulinus. The sequence continues at coordinate 38,825 of JADBJO010015438.1, forward strand.
TTTTAAATGACCACACTTATGAAGTTTTCTTTTCTTAACAGGTGCCAATATAGAGTTACTCAGAACGGCCATTGAATCTTTTATTTGACTATACCAATATAGTTTTTTCTGTTGTAACTGGTGCTAATATATCCTCTGGTCCCATATGCTGCGTGAACGCTTGAAAGCATCATTCACTGCTGACATAATCAGTATACTGGTTGTTTAGGATCTTGTGAAACACTTCATTTCCATGGTCTAGATTCTTCTTTATAGCTTTGCTGTGATGTTCCACGTCTTGCGTTCCTGCAGCAGGATGGAATGTACCAGAGTACGTTGTAGCCTGATGCTTTGTGTCTTGGATATATTGTTGTCCGTCCGTACAGGTTTCAGTCTGGACAATGCTGATGTTGTCTTTGTAAGGATTTCTGAATTGGCTCCCTTTTTGCTAATACGAAATCCCAGGTAAATGAACTGTTGAACAGTTCAAACTTCTGATCCAGGACATTTGTGTAAGGTTTGATGGCATTGCAAATAGCCATCAGATTGGTCCTCTCGAGGTTGATTTCTAAGCTACATTGTTTTGACATTTCATTACATCGTTTGAAAACCTTGGTGAGCTCTAGTTGCTGACTGTCAGTCCATCCATGCCATCTGGAAAGCAAGCAGAGGTTCGAGTTGGTTCTTCCCCCAATGCTGACATGATCCTCAAACGCATCTGCCATTATGCATTGAAGGAGTGTGTTGAGGAATGTGGGAGACACCAGAGAGCGCTTATGAACTCCAACCAAAGTACATAATCAATCTCCCGTGTTGCATTTACTGGATGGTGCTGGTTAGTCAAAACCCAACATTCAGTGTCTTCATTGTGGCCCTAAGTGGCTTCAGCGTACTCTGTATGTTAGGTGCTTTCTTGAATTCTTTAAAGAATGGTAGAAATTCCCTCTCGTATTAGAGGTGCTTTTCGCGAAGGGTTCTCAAAGATACGTTTTCATGTAGCATTTGAAATTCATCGTCATTAAAAATAATCCAATACTCCTTGAACATAACATGGGCACAGACATACTAGCTTCTTTGTACTGTGGATCGTCGCTGGGCCCTCTGACATAAAATGGACAAATCAAATTTGCAGTTACGTTGAAATTAAAATTTCTTCGCCATTGATTCGATTCTTAAAACAATACCACTGTTCAGCTTTATGTTACACTATTTATTAACAGGAAAGGAACCAAGCACATTTCTGCAACAACAAAATATAACCCTCCTTCCCTCCCGTGAAAATAACCAAAAAATACATCTACAAGATATCGTAACAAAAACTAAATTAGAATATAGCCGGGTATTCTTACTGTTGTCAGTAGTAGTAGTAGTAGTGGTCGTCGTCGTCGTCGTCGTCGTCGTCGTCGTCATCGTCGCCGTCGTCGTCGTCGTAGTAGTAGTAGTAGTAGCAGTAGTAGTGTTGTTGTTGTAGCTGTACAATTTGCCTATTGCTTAAAAGAAATTGAGGATTAAAGATCTTTGATGTGATCATTAGCCTCAATTCCACAAGCTAATTTAGGTTATGTTGTTACATAGCCGTGCCGGCAACTCTATTTCAATGTGTTCACTTTGTCTTTAGTCCTTTCGCCCAATTCTTGGCAACCACACATTTAAAAAAAAATTCCTGCCTCAAAAGGGGAACATTATTTTGCTTGCAAGCATTATGTAGTAAAAGTTCCAGACAGGGGTCTCTTCCAGAGAGGTCGATTTCATTTTCAAAAGATTTGCATTTGTAGGGAGACAAGAATATGTGTTATGCATGTAATTAAAAAAGCACTGCTGCTTTAACATCACCGATGTGACTCGTTAAGCTGTGCAATGTGACCCCTCGTTGGCTGCCTCGAGACAAACTGATATTGATCGCTCCCTGTGCAACATCGACCTTAGTTCTGCACAAACCTGGATGTGCTGTGTACAGAGTGGCTGGAACGAGCTGCGAGGGAATATTGCCTCTGAGCAAATATGGAAATTGAGAGAGTTAAAATCATCATTCTTTGCAGACTTGTTAACTGAACAATACACAAATACTAACGTCGAGCGCCTGCGGTAAGATATAGCCATTGCGTTGCCATTTTTTTCTGTGTGCTGAGAGATAAATGTCCCACTCATTTAACAATAACACATGAATACAATGTTGTATGTTTTTGTCCCACTAAGTTATGCACCGGACTAGGAGGTGAGGAAGTTATCGTTTGTGCTTCAAATCTCGCACAGAGCAGAGTTCTGTCTCCTCTCTCCAGCAAAGCGTTAGCTGTGGTCTGGATGCTAGTGTATCAAGTGGGACAGCAAACTGACTGCCCACGTGCTGTATTCGCTGAGCGCAGGTAAAAGAACTCACAGCAATGAGGACTTGCCGTCGTCTTAGTGTCGTAGAATAAAATCTATTCAGGTAGGTAAACAGAAACTAAAGCAGTAATCTTTAGTTTCATGTGCATCCATAGTTGTACTAATACACAAGTAATCACTCTACAACAAAGACAGGAGGGAAGGGGTGGGGGTGGGGACTTGCATTTGAAGCCATGATTTTGCCAGCAGTCCTGATCGCCTACAAACTTGTATAGAGACGTTAGTATCATATACATATCAGTAGATTTAACAACAAACACAGGCCTAAGAATAATTTTTAGTGAGTCCACTAAAAACAAGGCGTAACAAGTTGAAAAAGAGAAAACGCGACGCGTTTCGACCTCTTAGGTTTTTCTAACACATACAGACCCAAGTTGGATTATACGTCTTCCCACTATCCATCCACTATAGACAGCATTCCACCTTCTGAATTCCTCTGCCTATGCAGACTATGCTTCAAGGATGAAGATTTCACTCTCCAAGCAGCCAACCACCACCAGCCATGGATACCTCAGTGCCGTCATTAACGATGCTCTCAGCCGCACAACAGTTATTCCAGAACATCTGCATTGGAAACCCAGCCTCCAGACAGACAGACAGACCCACCACCTGCCTCCTCTTCCATCCACTCTCCCCATCGGCAGGATTCTGAGGTCCAACAGGCACATAGCACAAAATCACAAACACACTCCCCTCATCTGCAGGATCCTGAAGTCCACCTGGCACATCACAGAAAATCACAAACTTTTCTTTGAGGCCAAACTGATGACCACTTTCAAACGTGACAAAACCCTGAAAACACCTGCCTGTGCACTCCAAACTAAACAAAATCACAATTTCTTAGCCACCAGGAACTCTTCGCCTGCCTGCTCAAAACCCAGTCGCAAGATCTGCCCTTTCACCCAACCAGACAGCATCCTACATGGCCCCCTAAACGCCCAGTAAGAATTACACGTACATTCTCCTGTTAGAACTGCAACACGGTCTACTCTATCCACTGCCAGCTCTATGATAAGATCTATGTACGTGAGACAGCCCGCACGCTCGAGGTGCACATTTCTGAATACCTTGCAGGCATCCGCAACCATCGGTCCAAATCATTCGCTCCACATTTCAACCACCCCCAACACAACATTAACCATGTCAAAGTCCAGGCACTTTGGCAATCACAGAGTGACTGCTTGGAGCGCCTTATGAGAGAATCTTATCTTATTGTCAGACTCGGATCCCTCCACCCTGATGGCATCAACATCCAAAAGTAGCATGTACCTATCCACCACCGCAACACCAGCCTCCAATATCCTACACACACACACACACACACACACACACACACACACACACACACACACACACACACATACACGCGCGCGTGCGCGCGCGCGCGCGCTATTTACCTCATATATAAGCTACAGCTATCTCCCTTTCCACTCTTGCTGCACCCTCTCCATTTTTTTACGTCAACCTATACTTTATTCAGATCTATCCACTCCCTTTTCTTCTTGCTGGTTTTTCTTTCAGTTCCACATGCTACCCCCTCTACATCAGTCTCCCTTCCCTCTTCCCTCTTTCCTAAGCGTTTGTGTAGATGTAGGTATGTGATCACCTCCCACCCCTTCCCCTTTGTGTTTTGTTTGCTTGTTCATTTGCTTGTTTTTGTTTGTTTTTGCTTGATTAAAAAATCATTTTATTCATTTATTCTTTTAACCCCTTCTCTTCCTCTCTCCACCTTCACGGCATCAACATCCAAAGTAGCATGTGACTATTCTTTCCACCATGGCACAGCTATAGCCTCCACCAACATCACACACACTACCATACCTCCCACTGTGTACTTCATGCATAAGCTATAGCAGTCTTCCTTTCTTCTCTCTCTACTTTCTCTCTCCATTAGCTACATCCATCTTTCCTCTACCCGGATACCTATAGCCTCCCTTGTCTTCATCTGGCTTTCTTTCAATTTCATGTTCTGTCTCCATTACATCCCTTCTCTTCCCCCTCCCTCTTCCCTATGCACGTTGTGTGTGTGTGTGTGTGTGTGTGTGTGTGTGGGGGGGGGGTGCGTGCGTGCGTGCGCGCGCGCGTGCGTGCGTGCGTGCGTGGTACGTGCGTGTGTGTGATCTCAAACCCAACTGACTTTTATGCCCAAGATAAAAAAACAGTCAAGAAGGCGGTTACTGTGTGTGCTTGTGGGTGTGATAACATGACAAAATATATGTGTTTGTAGTTCAATGCCTCTGAATTGTTTGGATCTGAAAGCGGGTGTTACTTTTGTAGTTTTAAATCCATGCATAAGTTATAAATCAAGATAAAGCTTTATGTCTACATGTGCCTTTATCTGTGTGTAAGGTATAAATCGAAGATGGAGCTTCAGATATAACTCAAACAGTCAGTTTTTTTATTTTACAATCAACCCAATCAAACCTACGACTTCCAGAGGTTTCACATGTCGAACAGATGCAACTGAAAGAGAATACCCTTAGAAGTACAGAAGAAAAGGGCTTGAATGTTGTTAGTTCATTTGATTTCGTATTATTTTCATTGACTTTTTGCCAAGGGAAGGAGCACAGTCTGCTCGCTGGTG
>JADBJO010015439.1:0-16406 GCA_016801955.1 Conus betulinus
TGGTTCAGTATAAAAAATGATATCTGTGTATATTCCTTTAAAACACAGTCTGCTAATTTGCCGAATGTACATTGTGCACTAAAGGAACCAAATGTCCAAATCAGAGCGTTCCTTGCTGCAAACGTGGCCCACACCAGGGTTTTGGTCATGAAAATACAAAGATTCCATAGACATCTGATAACAGCCTCTTCAATCTGCGCCTATCATCAGTTGTGTGTAAAGCTATGGGCACAGTGCCCCACGTAACTGGTATTGTCCAGGTGTGGTGTGCTTGCTCATCTGGCAGCGCCTTGCCTTTCTAAATAAAGTGATGTGTTTAAGAGGCAGCCTTTTTCTGTCTGATCTTTTATACCACCTCTGTGGCATTGCCCCCCACGCTGCTCATTCCAGCTCGGACTGAGAGTCACAGTCTGGTTTGTGCCATCACAGCTCTGGCAGTGAGCGATCGATGTCAAATCATCAGGAGACAACAACTGCAGAAGACACTACACTGCTGCTGAATCACTTTGGTGGTGTTCAGTAGTGTCTTCTGATCGAAGATGCGCAGGACGCCACCGGCTAAGCTCCTTGCTGATGACAATTATGAGTCCTGTAGCTAGTGTGAGTGATCCTCTCCCTGTAGAGGACGCCATCATGTCAGCCTAACAATAGTGCCTATATGAACTTGTCGATATTGTTGATAAAAAGTCCCTGAGATCCGAGATGTGTAGGTAATCAAAATTGAAGTTATCACAAGAGCAGGGCTTGAAGGGCAGAGTTGCTCAGGCAATTTGAGCAACACTCTCAGAACTGCATCCATTACGTGAATGAAACCTGACTGTGTGGTTTAACTCTTTCCATGAAGGCCAATGTCAAACTCAACTCTTGGCAGTAGCCAGTCAGGGCAGAATAATCCCACTGACAAATGGCTGCGATGGAAATCAAACTCACGACCTCTCAGCCTGTGGTCCACAGTACTCACCAGTTCCATGGGGCTGGCCTGGTCACCCTCACCATCCTCATCCTCATCGATCAGCATAAAAAAAAAAAAATCTAAAAGTCTGTGACCCTTCATTCCGTTTTCTCGTTATGATGTCAGTGGTGATTTCCTCTATACGTCTGAACTCCTGGTGAGTTCTTGTCGTTGGTGTTGACAAGTTCGTGGGGCCTGTTGTTAGCTTGACGTGGTGGAGCTCTTTGGAGGAGTATGATCAGTCACACCGCCTGAATGACGTGTGTATGAAAGTCAGTCCGGGTATTCATTCAGTTTTGGCTGTTCGTGTATGTGCCTTTGTTCCTTCATGTGTGTGTGCGCGTGTGTGTGTGTGCATGTGTGCTTGAGTCCATAGTAAATTTTTGTTGGCATTTTCTCAGCTAGTACAAGTATCAATGCCATTGAACTCGGCAGAATGATAGTCATTCTTCATACCTCTCCAGTTATTTCCTGAATATTAATGTCACCAAAGCGTTATGGTCATCAAAAAGTCATTAACATTCTCAGCAGCATTCCAGTATCATAAAACTGCCATTCTTTAAAATTGTTAGCACTTAGAATTACTGCATCATACACTCGTAGAGTTATATCAGTATTAACTACATACAAATATTATAATAAATATTAAGTTCCATTGCATTAAACCGAACAATTATAGAAATGTGGAGCCGAGTAAAGAGGAAAACATAAACAAAAAAAAAGTACCAAAGATGGATCACAATTAGATATATTTTACCAATTATAGCTAAGTATAATTATATGAGTTTATCATTTGTGGTGAATCAGGCAAATGGATTTGTGGCAAGGCAGCTAACAAAGCAGTTTTTCCTCAAACACAAAGCTTTACAGAGTGCTTTCAGATGCATCATATGTTTCATTGTAGCCAAAGCATACAATCTAGGTACTAATAGGGAGGAATCAGAAGTGTCTGAAAAAGGACATATCAAAGATGAATGGCTTGAAATGTTTTTTTTTTCTAGATATGAACCATGTGGCAACACAGTCCAATACATGTCTCCCATGATGTGTCAAGTTTGGCCTAATCACGTTTCACCCAATCTCATTCGGCCCAATCACGTTTGATCCAGTCACGTTTAGCCCATTAATGCACCAATCACGTTTGGAGGAACCACGTTTGGCCTAGTCACGTTTAGCCCTGTCACGTTTCGTCCATTCACGTTCTGCCCTTTCATCTTTCGCCGCACATAGAATCCGCGACGCTAAATCACTGCGTCAGTTCAGATGCTTTCCGATCTAAGTTATTTTATTCCTCAGTCCATTGATCCTGTGGGTTTCCTCAGAGCAATTAGCTGGAGAAATAGAAAGGTCAGGTTTGATCTGGGAACAAAATACACACACGCACGCACGTGCGCACGCACACACACACACACACACACACACACACACACACACACACACACACACACACACTCAAGCACGTACGCACGCTCACACACACACACACACACACACACACACACACACACACACACACACACACACACACTCTTCAACATGCAGCAGCAGAATACCAAGAGGCATTGCAAAAAAGTGGTTACAGCTACAAACTACAATACAACCCAGATAACAACATGAACAAAAACAAAAAAAGCAGGAAAAGGAAAATCACATGGTACAACCCTCCATATGATGGACGAGTAAAAACAAACGTAGGGAAAGAATTTTTAAAAATTCTGACAGCATCCTTCCCAAAAGACACAAATTGTCCAAAATATTCAACAAGAACACCATCAAACTATCATATTCATGCATGCCTAACCTTAAAAATATATTGATTCATCCAACAAAATGAAAAGCAACACAGCAAAGAAGGGTGAAGGAAGGAAATCCTGCAATTGTACTACAAAAGAACAGTGTCCCTTAAGCAACAAATGCCTCTATAACAATATTGTATACCAAGCCACTGTGACATCAGAAAATGAAAAAGAAACATACATAGGGATCACTGAAAATCACTTTCAAAACCAGATATGCAAACCATAAACAGTCATTCAACAAAGTAAAATACAAAAACCAAACAGAACTGAGCAAATATATTTGGAGACTTAAAGACAAAAAAATAAAACTATAACATATCCTGGAAAATCATAAAAAGGGCATCACCATACAATAACATTTCAAAAAGATGCAACCTATGTTCAACAGAAAAATGGTTTTAATACTATGCAAACCATACTAGCAACCCTAAATACTAAAGTAGAAATAGTAAACAACTGCAGGCACAAATGGAAATCGTTGTCAGCAAACGCACCCTGAACTGTAAACAACCTGAAAAACCGAACAACACGTGCAGCCAATCCGCACGTGCAAACAGTGACATTAGGCCATATACACCGGCAGTAGGCGACCCAAAACCATCCTGAGGAGAGCCAGCGCTCGAAACAGATCTGTTGATTTTAAAACTTCCTTTTACCATACTATTTTAACAAATATATATATACATATACATATATATATATATATATATATATATATATATATATATATATATATATATATATATATATATATGTGTGTGTGTGTGTGTGTGTGTGTGTGTGTGTGTGTGTGTGTCTGTCTGTGTGTGTGTCTGTCTGTGTGTGTCTGTCTGTGTGTATGTGTGTGTGTGTGTGTGTGTGTTTTGGTTGTGTGTGTGTGTGTGTGTGTGTGTGTGTGTGTGTGTGTGTGTGTCTGTGTGGTGTGTGTATATGTACGTGTGTTTGTGCGTGCGCGCGCGCGCGCGCGCGTGTGTGTGTGTGTGTGTGCCGATTTTTGTACGTCGGTATGCGAGTGTGTGGTCTGTACATAGGAATCAAGATCCTGTGGAGATAGTAAAAACACAGCAAAATATTCAAGCCATAATACAATGCCTTACACAATGCTTAATGGAAACACATCAAACAATGAACACCACCACCTACACTTCAATCGCTTCTTTGTACGTGTCTGTTTCAAAGGTGATTTCAGACGATATACGACTATAAAATAACAATTAGAGTGTTCCCTCTTACACCAGTTTTCTCATATGGAGCCAGAACTAACCTCCAGACTTCTTAATAAGTCGTGGACTTCGGATTCAGGAAGAAGTAGTAGGAAGTAGTTGTAGTGTTAGGACTGTGTGTACTATGCAGAATACAGCTTGTATTATAATGATGACCAATGTCTAAACCTTTCTCCTTACTACTAATGTTTAATACAGGACAATCTCTACAGTTTCTCCCATCCCTCTTTGACAAGGGATTTCAGTTGTTAACCATATTGAATAACATTTTGATCATAATTATCATTTATGAATACATTTGACCACCATCTTGATAATGATTGTCCTTTTAATCAGCCGACTTGTTTGAATCAAGTACATGGCATTCAATGTTCAGTTCACGCACATATGTACTCCATTTACATCACAGGGTTTTATCCTATGCCTCTCATAGAGAGTCTGCATCCATGTCATATGTTGACGTAACCAGTTGATTAAACCTTAACGCAATGGAGAACTCTTCCAACAGTAGCACATCCCAAAACATGCAAACTGTTAGACAAAACACGTCACTGAGGAACAAATGCGTCACCGCTATATTCAGTGACATGGATTTCTCCCTTGGGACAACCCTGGCAACATCATCAGTGAAGAGGTGGAAACCATCGTCTATCGAATCAAAAACAACCTGCTTGTGTTGCTGTTTCTGATTGGTGGCCCCACTAACGTCATCAACATGGCGGTGTTTTACAAGCAAAGTCTTGGTGATCGTGTCAATCTGTGTCTGTTTGCTTTAGCCTTAGCTGATGGAGTTCATCTGACGATGTCAGTACTCACACATGGTGAGCAACTGTATCTGCAATTCACCACCAAAGAGAGGTTCGGTCCCCTCGTTACTTTTCTGGCCAATCACAACCTCCTCGTGTTCAAAGCCTCCGACCACATTTCTCACATTTTGTCTGCAATTATTGCCACCGAAAGATGCCTTTGTGTCATCAATCCACTCAGATTCCAAACTCTCCTTCGTACTCAAACTATGGCGGCCATCATCATTATCATCAGTGTCGTCGTAGCATGTTTATATTTCATAGTAGTGTATAGATATCACGTAGGATGTTTTTATGATCCTCTCTCAGGGGTGCTGATCACGACATTCATTGACGGATCGTTTTACAAACAACACAAACAATTCATCAATCATCTCCATGGCTCCGTGTTTGGTTTTGGTCTGCCTGCTGCAGAAACGGCTGTGGTGACGACAGCAACCATAATTACGATCGTGAAATTACGTCAGACAGTGACGTGGAGATCAGGAACGTCGTCTTCAATCTCAGCCAAGGAATTGGCTCTGACGAAAATCCTTGTTGGAAACTCTATTTTCTTCATTGTGTGTAATATTCCCTTCACTGTCATTCGCTTTAGCAACCTGTTTTTTCCCGGACCTCAATTCTGGTCAAAGTCATCACAACCTCTTTTTGGCAGGAGTCTGGGTTATTGAAATATTTGCTTTTATCAATGCTACATTCAATTTCTTCATTTTTTGTCATGGGTTCTCATTATCGCAAAACGTTCTGGGCTTTGTTTGGCAGAAAAGAAAAGCAGGCAAAATAGTGATTACTTATTTGTTCTTGTTGTTCAATGGACAACATCCAAAGTGTTTCACAGAACAATGTAAGTTCATGTGTGTTTGCTTGTGTGTGTGTGTGTGTGTGTGTGTGTGTGTGTGTGTGTGTGTGTGTGTGTGTGTGTGCGCGTGCGCGTGCGTGCTTGCCTGAGTCTGTGTGTGCGTGCGTGCGTGTTTGTGTGTGCGCGCGCGCTTGCTTGTGTGTGTGTGTGTGTGTGTGTGTGTGTGTGTGTGTGTGTGTGTGTGTTCAGTATTGTCTACTATTTTTCTGCTTTGTGGAGACCATTCTCCTTGTTTTTGTTCTGGAAAATTTTATGTCAAACTTTTTTGTCTGTCATAGCAATCTAGGACATGCCAGGATTTTATTGTTGCTGATGTTGTTGTTGCTGCTGCTGCTGCTTTGTCATTGTTATTATTGTGGTTGTTATCTGGCCTTTAGTGAAAATCGTACACATTGTCATGAGTGGGCACTTGCTGTCCATTCAGCAGTGTCTTCTTTTTGTCGTACGTTTCTACGGCACTGGAAGTTTCTTGTTTCATTTTCCACTGTTTTCCCCCATTGATCATGGAGTGTAAATCTAAGGGAAATGTCTGATGCTCTCAGCAAGTCCTACTTCAAAAACCTGCAGATGTCAATAGTTTATGATGGATGGAAATCTGAAATGTGGCAGGGAACAGTCAACAGTAATTAACGAACAAGTACGGTAACTCGTTCTCCCGTGATGATGAATAGCCACCCATAACTCCAGAGTTGTCATTTCTGTCAGGCGATTCGGTGTCGTAAGCAGCATTAGTTTGAAGTTGTGGGCGTCTGTTCATTTCATCATGGGAGCAAGAGTTACCCTTCTTGTTCGTCAACAGTTTAACTACCAATGAGGTAACTGCATTTTAATGTTTGGTTCTTGTTTATAACATAGTGTGTTTTTTTATTTTTTTCCCCGATCGTTTGGCTTATTTTATAATGTCACCTTTGTTTCGTTTTGTTTGTTTGTTTGTTTTTATTCTTGTGAGTTTGACAGCCCTGAAAAGTCAGATTCAACGTGAGGCGACTGCAGACGGAAGCCTGACACAATCTTCAACATGTTAACAAATATATCCGCCAAAAAATGAACAACAACAACAAAAAGATTACAAGACAAAAACACGATGCGTTTCTACCTCTAAGGTCTTCTAGATGCAAGATAAACAACACTCAGGACAACAGCAACAACAACAACAACAACAACAAAAATTACAAACCTCAAGAAGACCTACGAGGTCTAACTGAATCGTGCTTTTGTCTTGTAATTCGTTTGTTTATGTTTGTCGGACATAGTACATAACATTTTTAAGATCAGCCCTGGAAAGACCGTGTGTGGTCGGCTGAGCTCTGGTGATCAAAACTTGAACTCGAGGAGAAGTGAGTGAGAGGTTCTATGGAAACCATGTTGTTAACGTCACTCCCGTGCAAAAGTCTTTTGAAATCAGATAAGATAAGAAACGCTTTATTACTACCAAACAGAGAAATTGCATCAGGTGTAAGAGTTATCACTTGGAAAAAGTAGACAGAATATTAATAGACATATATAAAACACGAAAGAGACATTTCTAAAACATTAAGAATTGAACATTTCACAAAAGGGGAAATTGCTTGTCAGTGTGCAAAAGTTATCACTTAAGCAAAATGGACAGAATTTTATAGATACATGAAACGAGTGATAGACATTTCTAAGACATCAACAATTCAACAGTTCACAGGGATTAACATTTACACACATATTATTTGATATTAATACCTCTATCATTTACAGCTCATTACTGTAAAAACAGACCTAGAGTTACAAAAAGATAATTCTGTGAAATAATGACATCGATGCAGTGGCACACTCACACACACACACACACACACACACACACACACACACACACACACACACACACACACACACACACACACACACACACACACACACACACACACACACACACACACACACACACACACACACACACACACACACACACACACACACACACACACACACACACACACACACACACACACACACACACAAATCACATAACTTGTACTTAGGGATTTCTTTTCTTTTCTTCTTCTTCTTCTTCTTCTGCGTACGCAGGCAGATACTCCTGCGGACACTGCCTATATGGACAGGCAAGTATTAATCCCATCTACCCTACAAAGGGAGTGGAGGTTTGGGTGCCAAACCGTTTTTTATCCCACCATTAAGGCAGCCTTACTCCACCTTTGGGAAATCTGCCATTCAAATCATTCACAGTCTAGAAATACATGAGCTACCCCTTTCCTGACGCGACATGTCAGGCTTTTGCATTCACCCATGACCCTATCTTTGTACCAGGTAGTTTCACCAATATAGTCCCACACCTTTCATTTTAATCTGTCTGCATGGAGCCACCTGGCATGTACCTTGATGGGCACATGGAAGAAGGAAGGTAAATCAACTTTCAAACACAATGAAAATTCTCAACACAATCTGATTGTGTCAGACTATAAATACTCGACTCCTTCAGTCAGGCTTTGGCGCACTCATTTTTGGTGTGAGGCCAGTATCACCAGCAGTTGCTGGCACCATGGAAGGCCAGTAGAAGAAGCAGGTCTGACCCTGCTGTCTTCTAAGCAGGAACAACAGAGAATGTCCCTGATAGCAGCTCACAAAATCACAAAACTACAATAGAGGTGTGCCACCAAGTAAACAGCTGGATGATACTCGGCATTGAAAAAGTGGCGGTTAGCACAAACTGGACGTGAAACTATAGTAGGCGCTAGTACAAACTTTTGAAAACTACAATGCAGATGAAACTAGGTGAATTCCGATCGCTGATACTACATCCATCCCCCATCCCCACCCCTCTTCTTCAGGTATGTTGGGCGCAGTATCTGCTGAAGACTGTATGGCATGAATTATTCTGTCTGAGACCTGGACAGACAGAACGTTTTCGAGATCGCTTGCTTGCGCTCATGAAAAAACTCAACAGTGAATATGTATCAATGGTGAACATGTATCATCACAGAAACAGAGCCCTCTTGTCAAAGAATTCCTGTAATTCCCAGACTGAAGTTGGGTTAGATTTCATGGTCTGTGTAGTGAACTAATGACCTGCTCTGAGGTATTTTGAAGGCATGGAAATTGTCTAAATGGGCTCAAAATATTTTTTTCAAGCAAACGTTTGCTCCCATATCGAAGAGGTAAGTAAATGTCTGTTCGTTCTTTCTTTTCTTTGTTTTGAATGTTATTTTCCTTACTGAAAAGACCCCATAGGTCGAAACGCGTTGTGTTTCTTTGTTATTTGTTTGTACCTTTTTTTGGTGGTTCAGTTATTCTGCTTTTGTTCTTGTTTTTCAATTCCCCCTATGGCCACCTCACATGCTCCAGAAAGCCAATTTCTTGGAATCCTTCTTGAACGTCTAACCATCAGACCTGCTGTTTGGAGTGTGTTGAACACTCCCATCAAGTAATCAAGATGATCAAGCCGGTTACTGCCTCTCATTTGAATATAATCAAAACATTGGCCAGTGTGGCAGATGGTGTCTCCACTCCAAACAGTAATTAATTCTAATGTTGTAACTCTAATGGCGTTTGAAAAGCTGTTTCATCTTTGTACCTGTCAATATCCTTTGGCCACATCGATGTTTTCTATTGCTCCATTCAACAACAACAAAATTCATTATTATCAGATATTGGTTCAGTATCAAAGATGATGACTGTGTATACATATACACCATCTGCTAATTTGCCAAATGTACATTGAGGACTAAAGGCACCAAATCTCCAAATCAGGGCGTACCTTTAATGACAGACTTCCTTGCTGTTTTGAGGAATCAAACATGGCACATACCAGGGTTTTGGTCCTGAAAATACAAAGATTTGATAGACGTCAGTGTCTTTGGCTAACTCAGGGACATAACTTGATAACAGACTCTTCAAACTGCGCCCACCATTAGGTAAATGCAAAGCTATGGGCGCAGTGCCCCACGTAACTGGTATTGTCCAGGTGTGGTGTGCTTGCTCATCTTTAACGTAAATGATGATGCGATTTCACAGCGAAGAGTGTTGAATAATGGGACAGTAACAGTAAAGACAGGAATTGTTATTTGACAGTGCCTTTTCTTTCTAAAAAAAAAAAAACAATGTGTTTAAGAGGCAGTTTTTTTTTCTTCTGTCTGATCTTTTATACCACCTCAGTGGCATTGTCCCCCACGCTGTTCATTCCAGCTCCCACTCACAGTCACAGTCTGATTTGTGCCATCACAGCTCTGGCAGTGAGCGATCAATGTCAAATCATCAGAGAGACAACCACTAGAGAAGACACTACACTGCTGCTGAATCACTTTGGTGGTGTTCAGTGGTGTCTGTTCTGATCCAATATGCCCAGGAGGACACCTGCTAAGCTCCCTATTGATGACAATTATGAATCCTTCAGCTTGAGTAGTGACCCTCTCCCTCCACAGGACGCCATCACGTCAGCCTAACAACATGCCTATGAGCTTGCTGATGCTGTTTATACAAAGTCCCAAGAGCATTAGAATATTAACAAACCCAGACAGTTTGTATCAAATGCCAAAACACTACAATCAGCAAGAATATGTCCATTTGTAAGAGAACATACAGACTATGCATCATATGTAAGAGACTGGTTGGAGAAAGGAAGAAAAAAGAAAGAAAGAAAAGCTAATTGTGGAAATTGTTTTAGATTTTATTTCCCTTTTTTTCAGGTGAAGAGGACAGTGTGAAGCACCAAAAAATGAAGAGGTGAATTTCGCCCTTAGGTTAAAAAAAAAAGTCACAGATTCAGGTGCTTCAGAGATCCAATAACTGATGCCACAATAAAAAAAAAGTCTCAGAGAGTACAGGTGTGTAGAGGTAATCACAACTGAAGTTATCACGAGAGAAAGGCCACGGAATTTGAGACTTTGTAATGATGAATGAGGAGGAGCTAGATCACGAAAGTGATGCTGTAGAGTTCCATTCCTGTCAGAATCTACATGACAGGGCTATACAGCACAATCCTTTCGTAATACATCTTTGCATCAACCAGGCCCGAAGTATATAGACATCTGCACATTTGCTTAGGCAATTTGAGCAACACTCTGAGGCCTGCATCCATTATGTAAATGAAACATGCCTGTGTGGTTTGTGGGGGCTGGCCTGGTCACCTTCACCATTCTCTTCCTCATCGATCAGCATAAAAAGAAAAAAATCTAAAAGTCTGCAACCCTTCATTCCCTTCTCTCGTTATGATGTCAGTGGTGATTTCCTCTACACGTCTGAACTCCTGGTGAGTTCTTGTCATTGGTGTTGACAAGTTCGTGGGGCCTGTTGTTAGCTTGACGTGGTGGAGTTCTTTGGAAGAGTATGGTCAATCATACCAGCTCATGACTGATAACTGTCGTCAATGGGGGTTGTGGTAACAGGGTCTTAGAACGTTGTGGTTTGGTGGTGGTGGTGGTGGTGATGGTGGTGATGGTGTCTTTTTTTAAACTCCCGTATGTATGAAAGTCAGTCCGGGTATTTATTCAGTTTTGGCTCTTTGTCTATGTGCCTGTGTTCCTGCGTGAGTTTATGTGCCTGTGCGTGCATGTGTGAGTTCATAGTGAATTTTGATGTTGGCATTTCCTTAGCAAATACAAGCATATGTCACCATACTTGGCAGATTAATAGACATTCGTAACACCTCTTAGGTTGTCTCCTGAATATTAGAGTCGCTAAAGCGTTATGGCCATAAATCAGCCATTAACATTTTCAGCAACATTCTCAATGCCGTAAAATTTACAGTTTCTAAAAGTTGTTATCACTTAAAATTACTGCATGTTATACTCATAAAGTTATTTTCAAACTTCAGTACATACAAATGTCAAGTTCTGTTTTATTAAACTGAACAATTACAGAAATGTTGAGCCAAGCAAAGAGGAAGCTATAAACAAATGCACTTCAAAAAATAAACCTAAGACGAACCACAAGCAGAAATGTCTTACGAAGTATAGCGAAATAGCGAAGTATCATTATATGCGTTTATTATTTGTAGTGAATCAAGCTAGTGGATCTGTGGCAAAGTAGCTAACAAAGCAGTTTTTCATCTTTCAACTACAACAGATCTTTGCAAAAATTGCGAGAGTGCATCATACGTTTCATTGTATCCAGAACGATACAACTTAGCGCTTATAGGGAGAAATTGGACATGTCTACGATAAATGACTTATATCAAAGATAAATGGCTTGAAATGTTCTTCCTAAATATGAAGCATTGGAAGCATAGCCCAGTAGGTGTCTGCATCGTTGTGCCGTGGTAGGCCCGAACACGTTTGGCCCAATCATGTTTGACCCAATTACGTTTGGCCCAATCACGTTTGACCCAGTCACGTTTGACCCAATCACGTTTGACCCAATCACGTTTGGCCCAATCGCGTTTGACCCAGGTCACGTTTGACCGAATCACATTTGGCGAAGCGAACAGAACTGCAGCAAATCATGCACATGCATATTCCTCCACAAATACGTTTTCGTATTCCGTCACACTCAGTAAAACTGTTGGTAAGAAAATATTTGAAATAATACAATGCAATCAAATATTAAAATACATAAACAGTGCGCATGAATTGAAGCAAGGAGAGTTATATATAAATACAGTGGATGTTAGCTCATAGATGTCACTTAAAACAAAAGAGAGTTAAACATAGAACTGTTCACATCTGTGAAAAT
Source organism: Conus betulinus (assembly GCA_016801955.1). NCBI lineage: Eukaryota > Metazoa > Mollusca > Gastropoda > Neogastropoda > Conidae > Conus > Conus betulinus. Next base: position 12,297 of record JADBJO010015439.1, read on the forward strand.
ATGGATGTATGCTTTTAGAAATGTGTATGTCCTGTCATTATTTGCATTCGTTACATCATTTATTCGATATATTCATTCAATTCAAAATTGATCAAATTTAGTAATGCACCCTTTTAAAAAAGATATTACGTTTGGAATACTGAGGAACCAGATAGAGTTCCCTCTCTCTCTCTCTCTCTCTCTCTCTCTCTCTCTCTCTCTCTCTCTCTCTCTCTCTCTCTCTTCTTTTTTTTTCTTTTCATTTTTTTTGTTCGATCTTCCGTGTCACTTCACTTCACGCCATTCATTCCGAACCCCACACACCCACCCCCTTCCCCAGTTTGCAACCACACCCTGGTTTGCCCACTGCAGCCCCGCCACAGGCAATCTGCAGGGTGAGTCGATGTCAAGTCGCCAAGGGGCAACCCACCGGAAGAGCCACTGCGCTGCTGACAGGTCAAGTCAGTGGTGTTCGGTAAAGCATCATCTGATCCTCAGAACACCACCGACTAAACACCCCACTGACGACAATCATTGCTTTGTCACTTTGGAGGTGTTCATTAGTGTGTTTGTTCTGATACGCAGAAAATCACCAACAAATCCTCCTACTGATGATTATAATTGCTTAATTGAGAAGCCAGCTTATATTACCCCCTACCCCCATCCCCGCCCTCCGGAGGGTGCCACCATCTCCATCCAACGACAGTCCCATGGATTTGCCTGAATCGGTGATGTCGACACGAAACAACCAAGAATATAGCTGTGAAGAGGAAATTGAAACAAAGGTCACTATGAGAGCAGGATATAAAGAGTGGCAGACTGTGAGATTTCCTGATGATGATAGATAAGGATTGGGATGATGAACATGATGATATGGAGCTCCATTCCAGTCTGAGACAGCATGAGAGGATTATACTTTAGGCTTACTTTCATAATATATCCTGGTTTTAAACAGGCCTGAGAAATACAGACACCTGCAGTGTTGATCAAGAAATTAGAGCAACGCTGTGAGAGAAGCATCATCAGGAAATCTCAAAGTCTGCCACATCTGTCGACATCACCGATTCAAGCAAATCCAAGCAAGCACGTGCGCGCGCGCGCGCGCGCGCGCGCGCGCGCGCACACACACACACACACACACACGCACACACACACACACACACACACACACACACACACACACACACACGCACGCACGCACGCAAGCACGCACCCACCCACGCATGCTCACACGTACGCACGCGCGCATGCACAGACACACCACACACACAAACACAGACACACACGCACACACACAAACACACATACACACACGCGCTCGCGCGCTCGCGTACACACCACACACGCATGCACACACAGAAAAACACACTGGCACACACACACACACACACACACACACACACACACACACACACGCACACACACACACATATAGAAATAAATTACTTAAACTCGCTGGCTATTATTTCCCCCCAATTGTTCAACAGGGGAACTCTAATGATAAAATCAATGTAGCCATTTACATCAAGGAAGGAGAGAACTACACCTCCTGCGCAAGTCCTGTTCCACCAGACACACCTGACTCCTATTCCTGCACAGTCAGGGTTCAGGTAAATACTAACATCGTGTTAACTGTTGTGTCAGTATATCTACCACGGGGACCTAACGAGCACAATTCTGAGTGGTTACGATCATTTCATTTAAGATCAGATGAAAACAAGTATATTGTAACTGGAGATTTCAATGCTCATTCCCTGTTTTGGGAAAAAGATTGCCAGTTGATTACTAGTAACCGTTTTATTGAAAATCTAGTCGACTCGTCCTTATATCTTTTGAACGATGGGAGAATAATAACACGTGTTCCCGACAATCCTAAGCACAAGCCAAGTGCAATAGATCTAACTTTAATATCTCCAGATCTAGCACCACTTTGTGATTGGCAAACCCTCGTTGACACACTCAACAGTGATCATATTCCAGTCATTACTACCTTCGAAACTACAAGGCTGAACCAATAGATTTAACAAAAGAAAAAATGCCAAAATATAATTATAAATTAGCTAACTGGGGTAAATTCACGGAATCACTAAAACGTTTCTACGTCGACACAAAATTTTATTGAAAATCTAGTCGACTCGTCCTTATATCTTTTGAACGATGGGAGAAATAACACGTGTTACCGACAATCCTAAGCACAAGCCAAGTGCAATAGATCTAACTTAAATATTTCCAGATCTAGCACCACTTTTGGATTGGCAAACCCTCGATGACACACTCCAACAGTGATCATATTCCAGTCATTACTACATTCGAAACTACAAGGCTTGAACCAATAGATTTAACAAAGGAAAAAATCCCCAAAATATAATTATAAATTAGCTAACTGGGGTAAAATTCACGGAATCACTAAAAAGTTTCTACGTCGACACAAAAGAACTTGATGCACAAACTATTGACGGCCTATACGATCGGTTTCAGAATGCTATGCTTTCTGCCGCGAATCAGTCAATACCTATGAAGAAACCTCCTAAATCAAGTTTTAAAAAAAAAAGCACATAGATAATGTCTGGTGGAATGAGACGTGTGAAAAAGAGAAAAAAAGGAGAAAAACATCAAACTGAGAGAATATTTATGAAGCAAAGAGAAGAGCGCGCTAAAAAAGCTTATTGAGAAAAAAAGACTCCTATTCCTGCGCAGTCACGGTTCAGGTAAATACTAACATTGTGTTAACTGTTGTGTCAGTATGTCTACCACGGGGACCTAACGAGCACAATTCTGAGTGGTTACGAAGCTAAAAATAAAATTAATCACATCACAGCACAAGCATAACAGCCAATATTGGTTGAACTTTTGTAAGAATGAAATAACAAATTATAAGATTTTTCAAAAAGTGTGGGAAAAGTTGAGAACAATGAAAAAATGGAGTGAACTTGCCAAAATGTCCTGTCAAGCTCCCAAACTCTGATTTCCCTTCTAATCTAGAAAAGGCCAAAGCTTTTGTTGACATATTCGCCAAAAATGGCAGCAAAGAAAGTTTATCAACAAAAAATAGACAGCACAGAGAGCAGAAGAAGACTTCACCGAGAACGATCCAAATCCTGTAATAAACCACTATCTGAATGCTCCCATAACAGTCCAAGAAGTAGAAGAATGCCTTGCTAATCTGGGAACAAAACAAAAACATCAGTGGGTTTAGATGGAATCTCTAAATGCTGAATCCCACCTAATGTTAAACGCTTTATCTCGGTCTTCATTCAAAAATGCTGGGAAAATGGCAATTTGCCTTCATTATGGAAACATTCTATCATAGTTCCTATGCATAAAACAAGGAAAACCTCGTAGTAACCTAAACAGCTACCACCCAATTGCCCTAACGTCGCATACATGCAAACTAATGGAAAGAATTGTGTCTAAACAGATTACTTTATTTTTGTAACAAACATCAAATTCCCTATAAATCAAGCTGGTTCTCAGAAAGGCAGATCAGCAACAGAACATCTAATGAAACTCACAACACATGTCAAACAGCAATTCGCAAGACGTAAAAAACATCTTGGCAACTTTCTTTGACAGAAGGAAAGCGTACGAACAAGTGTGGCATAAACGACTTTTGCATAAACTGAAAACCATCGGAATAAAGTTTTCCTTCAAAGCAGAGAGATTCAAACAAGAATTCCACCCTAGAACACTGGAAATAGTTCTCCCACAAGATCAGTATTATCTTAGACATAGGACATAGACATGCGAAAGCATACACACGCCAGAAACACTCTCCTCTCTCTCTCTCTCTCGTTCCTCTCTCTCATCGCCTCTCTCTCTCTCTCGCTCGCTCTCGTCTCTCCCTCTCGTCCCCTTTCTCGTCCTCTCTTGTGCCTCTTTGTCTGTCTCACTGTCTGTTGTCTGTCTGTAGTTCTTCTTTCTCTCCCTCTCTCTCTCTCTCTCTCTCCTCTCTCTCTCTAGTACACAACACAACCACACACACACACGCACACAGACACAGGACAGACACACACACACAACAAACAAAAAAGATAGAAGAGAGGGAGACGAGATAGAGAGAGAGGAATAGAGAGAGAGAGTAGAGAGTGAGAAGAAGCAGATGGAGTCCGAGAGAGAAGAGATATAGAAGAG
>JADBJO010015439.1:16949-19449 GCA_016801955.1 Conus betulinus
TTAAAAAATTATGTAAATTCTCATATGAAAAAAAATATAAGGACCATCTTCAAATTTTTACAGATGGCTCAGTTAATACTGATGACCAAGAGAACAGGAGCAGCTTTTATAATACAAAATTAAAAGTGGAGGAATTATTTTATATTGGCAAACACTTATCATATTTACTGCAGAATTAGTTGCTATTTTAATGTCCCTAAAGTATGTTTTAAATTCTTCCATAGAAAATTGTCCACTTTTACTGTGCAGTGACTCAAAGTCAGCACTTTTTCTGCCTTACAGGCTTTAAATCCAAAGATCCGCTGTGAGACTATTTCAGAAATTAATTACGTGACACATCTCCTATCAGTGAAAAGAATAAATGTGACTTTCTGTTGGGTGCCCTCTCATTGTGGAATTTCAACAAACGAGAAAGTTGATCAAGCTGCTCGAAGAGCAGCTCGCAATATATGAAGGAACGACTACTCTGAACACTCCGCTAGACCTATCAGAATGTTATATACTTTAATTACTAGAGCATCCTTTAACAGTTTCAAGAGATTATTGGAAGACACAGATAGATAGCCAATATTATCACAACTGTATACAACCAAATCCCGACATCCCCCCCAAGACTCAGTTAGACAAATTTTGAAAATACGACATCGAGAGAGGTAGTAACTTTAATTCATAGGATGCGTTTAATTCACTTCGAACCAAATACAGTAAAAATGTTACATGTATGTGTGGGGAAACTGTAAGTGTACGTCACCTATTACTAGACTGTCCAAGAGTAAAGAATACAGTGCTCAAGGCTGATTCTAATGTTTCACATAATAGATCGACTCCACTAACTTTACCAAAAATTTTAAATAATTATGTTTTGCTTTTGTTCGTTATGTCCGTATTTATCACGCAGTCCAGTAGGAATTTATCTTTAACTTCAACAACCTCTCATACACAGAAAGAAATTACTTTAACACACACACACACACACACACACACACCATTACACAATTACACAATCGTCTGAAATCACTTTAAGTGGGAAGACGTTAAATTGAAGAACAACAACAACAACAACACACACACAACACACGTATCACACGCACGCACGCTCACACACACACACACACACACACACACACACACACACATCACACACACACACACACACACACACACACACACACGCACGCACGCACGCACGCACGCACACACACACACACACACACACACACACACACACACACACACACACACACACACACACACACACACACACACACAAAGGCACTCACACATGCACGCACGCACGCACGCACGCTCACACACATGTCAACTCTGTTAAATTCTTAGGAGTATATGTAACATCAAAACTTTGAGGGAACCAAAATATTCACACACACACACACACACACACACACACACACACACACACACACACACACGCACGCACACACACACACACACACACACACACACACACACAGACAAAACATACATGCACGCGATCAGGCGCGCACGCACACACGCAGGTGCCCACGCACGCACACGCACACATACACACACAAACACATTTACACACACACACACACACACACACACACACTCACACACATAGACACAAACACACACACACACACAAATACAAACGCACGCACGCATGCACGCACGCACGCACGCACGCACGCACACACACACACACACACACACACACACACACGTCAAATCTGTTAAATTCTTAGGAGTATATGTAACATCAAAACTTTGAGGGAACCAACATATTGAATGTATTTTGAATACAACAAGAAAAAGTTTCAACTTTCTAAAGATCATAAACAAACGAAAATGGGGACAAGATACAGAGAGTCTAACATTCCCATCTTCTGCTCTGTGCGGTTGTTGATTAAGTTATGCTCAAGAAGTCTTCTTTAGCGCTCCACAGCATCTACTGAATAAGTTACAAGGTGTAGACTGCAAAGCATATAAACTTGCTCTTGGAGTTCACACATATACATGTAAAATATTGGGACTTACAATGACATTGGAATTTTACCTTCGAACGAGTTTCGAAAAGTGTCCTCCACCAAGTTTGTTTTAAACAGCCTTTCACAAAAAAGTTTCTGTACAAGTGAAATATCTCTAAATTCAGAGACATATTTTGCTAAAAGAGCAAAAGACAAAAAATCAATTAAATCATTCTGTCACACTCATGTTTGTGCACATACACACTTGCACTCACAAACACAGTATGCTTACTTCGTACGCAACGCACAATCACTCCATTCACCCAAAGGAGCACACTGTCACCACAAAATTAAGTTTTCTATAAAACGCTCCCTTTACTCAACAATAGAGAAAAAGGGTCTTAATTCTTCTTTTCACTTCAGTACGTTTTTTTCCAACAATTATTTCTTCTCTTCACAAGATATTTCCCCACATATAAACAATAATACAAATATTCAAAGTTTTACAATTCAACCCAACGATCAAATAAATGACTTGTTCTAACAAGGAA
>JADBJO010015439.1:34449-41949 GCA_016801955.1 Conus betulinus
TCCTGTAATTCCCAGACTGAAGTTGGGTTAGATTTCATGGTCTGTGTAATGAACTGATGACCTGCTCTGAGGTATTTGAAGGCATGGAAATTGTATATATGGGCTCAAAATATTCCTTGTCTTTTTTAACCAAAATTTTGCTTTCCATATCGAAGAGGTAAGTGACTGTCTGTTCGTTCTTTCTTTTCTTTGTTTTGAATGTTATTTGTCCTGACTGAAGAAGACCCAATAGGTAGAAACGCGTGTGCTTATTTGAAATTTGTTTGTTCCTTAATTCGGCGGTCCAGTTATTCTGCTTTTTTTCTTGTTTCCATTTCCCCCAACAATCACCTCACATGCTCCAGAAAGTCAATTTTTAAAAATCCTTCTTGAACGTCTAACCATCAGACCTGCTGTTTGGAGTACACTGAAGACTCCCATCAAGTTACCAAGATGATGGAGCTGGTTACTGCCTCTCACTTGAATATCATTAAAACATTGGCCAGTGTGGCAGATGGTGTCTCCACTCCAAAAATGTATTTACATCCATTGTTGTAACTCTAATGGCGTTTTGAAAAGCTGTTTCATTTTGTACCTGTCAGATCCTCTGGCCAAATCGATGCTTTCTATTGCTCCATTCAGTAGACAAAATAATATATCAACATCAGATATTGGTTCAGTATAAAAAATGATAACTGTGTATATTCTTTTAAATACAGTCTGCTAACTTGCAGAATGTACATTGAGAACTAAAAAATCTCCAAATTAGGGCGTACCTTTAATGCCAGAATTCCCTGTTGTTTTGAGGACCAAACGTGGCACTTACAAAGGTTTGGTCCTGAAAATACAAAGACTCTATAGACGTCACTGCCTTTGGCTAAAATCATGGCCATAAATTGATAACAGCCTCTTCAGACTGCGCCCATCATCAGGTAAGTGCAAAGCTACAGGCGCAGTGCCGCACATAACTGGTATTGTGTGGGTGTGATGTGCTTGCTCATCTGTAACATAAATGATGATATGATTTCACATCGAAGAGAGTTGAATAATGGAACAGTAACAGTAAAGACAGGAATGGTTATTTGACAGCGCTTTTCTTTCTAAAGAAAGGGATGTGTTTTTAAGAGGCAGCTTTTTCTTTCTGATCTTTTATACCACCTGCTAACCTCTCTACTGATGACAATTATGAGTCCTGTAACTAGAGTGAGTGACCCTGTCCCTCCACAGGACGCCATCATGTCAACCTAACAACAGTGCCTATGAAATTGCCGATACTGATGGTACGAACTCCCCGACAGCACAGGTGTGGTGGTTATCAAAACTCAAGTCCTCGCAAGATCATGGCTTGAAGGGCCACGGAATTTGAAACATTTTTATGTTGGTCTATGATGCTGTAATGTTCCATTCCTATCAGAATCTACACGACAGGGCTGTACTCTACGCTTCCTTTCGTGAAACTTAACTGCATGGTTTAGATCTCCCCATATGGGCCAGCGCCAAACTCAACTCTTGACAGTAGCCAGTCAGGGCAGAATAATCCCACTGATGAATGGCTGTGATGGGAATCAAACCCACGACCTCTCAGCCTGTGGTCCACAGTACTAATCAGTTCCACGGGGGCTGGTCTGGTCACCTTTACCATCCTCATCCTTATCGATCAGCATATAAAAATGTAAAAGTCTAAAATCCTGTGGCCCTTCATGCCCTGTTCTCGTGATGAGGTCAGTATTGATGTCCTCCATACGTCTGTGCTCTTGGTAAATTCGTGTCATGGGTATTGACAAGTTCACGTGCACTGTTGTCAGCTTGATGTGGTGGAGTCCTTTGGAGCAGTATGATCAGTCACACCACCTCCGCAACTAATGATTGTCGTTAATGGAGGATGGGGTAATAGGGTCTTAGTAGGTTGTGGTTTGGTGGTGGTGATGATGGTGGTGGTGGTGGCTTTTTCTTTTACCTCACGAGTGTACGAAAGTCAGTCCAGGTATTCATTCAGTTCTGGCTGTTTGTGTATGTCTTTGCTCCTGCATGAGTGTATGTGCCTGTGCGTGCGTGTGTGAGTCCATAGTGAATTTTGATGTTGGCATTTCCTTAGCAAGTACAAGCATAAGTATCATCATACTTGGCAGATTAATAAACATTCATTACACTTCTTTAGTTGTATTCTGAATTAATGTCGCTTAAGCGTTGTGCCCATAAGTCAGTCATTAACATTTTCAGCAACATTCTCAATAACGTAAAATTGACATTTTCTAAATGTTGTTATCACTTAAAATTACTGCATTATACACTCAAAGTTATATCAAACTTAAGTACATACACGTGATAAGTTCCATTTTATTAAGCTAAGCAATTGCAGAAATGTTAAGCCGAGCAGAGAGGAAAATGTAAACAAATACACTGCTAAAAGTAGACCGAAGACGAATCACAAATAGATATATCTTATGAAGTATAGTGAAGTATCACTATATGTGTTTATCATGCCAGTGGATCTGTGGCAAAGTTGCTAACAAAGCAGTTTTTCATCTTTCAGCTACAACAGATCTTTACAAAAATTCCAAGAGTGCATCATACGTTTTCATTGTATCCAGAGCGATACAACTAGGCACTAATAGGGAGAAATAGAAAGTGTCTGCAAAGAATGACTTACATCAAAGATGAATGATTTGAAATGCTCTTCCTAGATATGAAGCATAGACAACATAGCCCAGTAGGTGTCTGCATCGTTGTGCCGTGCTAGGCTCTAACACGTTTGGCCCAATCAGGTTTGGTCCAATCATGTTTGACCCAATCACGTTTGACCCAGTCACGTTTGGCCCAATCACGTTTGACCCAATTACATTTGGTCCAATCGTGTTGGTCTAATCACGTTTGATCCAATCACGTTTGACCCAATCACGATTGACCCAATCACGTTTGGCCCTGTCATGTTTTCCCCATCGCGTTTAACCCATCCACGTTTGACCCAATCACGTTTGATCCAGTCACGTTTGGACCATCAGTTCTGATCCAATCACGTTTCACCCAGTCACGTTTGGCCCTGCCATGTTTTCCAATCACGTTTAGCCCAGTCATGTTTGACCCAATCACGTTTGACCCAATCACGTTTGGGCCCTGCACGCTTGTCCAATCACATTTGACCCAATCACGTTTGACCCAATCACTTTTGACCCAATCACTTTTCCACCAATCACATTTGACCTAATAACGTTGACCCAGTCACGTTTGATCCAATCACGTTGGCCCTGTCATGTTTGCCCAATCACGTTTGGCCCTGTCAAGTTTGCCCAATCACGTTTGGCCCTGTCATGTTTGCCTAATTACGTTTGGCCCAATCACGTTGACCCAATCACGTTCTCCCAATCACGTTGGCCCAGTCACGTCCCCAATCACGTTTGGCTCAATCACGTTCTCCCAATCACGTTTGGCCATGTCATGTTTGCCTAATCACGTTTGGCCCAATCACGTTTGACCCAAGCATGTTTCCCCCAATCACGTTTGACCAAATTACGTTTGACCCATTCATGTTTGACCTATCACGTTTGGCCTTGTCATGTTTGCCCAATCAGTTTGGTCCTGTCATATTTGCCCAGACAGGATTTGTCCAATCACATTTGTTGACCAGTGACGTTTCTTCTAGCCACGTTTTACCCGATCATGTTTTGTCCAATTACCTCACACGTAGACAGGTCAAGCATGGAACAAATCGCCACCATAAGAATTATAATCGGGCAGTCTCTGGAGTGGCAGACCCCCAGTACGCAGTAATTGTGGATTTCCAGAGGGCGTTTGACAGCGTCAACAGAGATACCATCTGGAAACTCATGTACCACCGTGGCTTCCCACCCAAGTTTGTTGCCATAATCCAAAAACTTTACGAAGATGCCACATGCCAGGTCGTCCCATGACGGGAAGCTAACGAAGCCCTTCACCATACAAACCGGCGTCCGTCAGGGGGTGTCTACTATCGCCGACAAGTTTCCAATTAGTCGTTGACTGGATAATGCAGCAGTCTACAGATGGCAAGAGGACAGAAATCCAGTGGACTTTCACCAAGCAACTGGAAGACCTGGACTTCGCCAACGACATCAGCTTCTCTCTCCCACAAACAGCAAGATGAACAAGAGAGCTATGCCAGGTAGCAGAAGAAGCAGAAGCAGGAGACAGGTCTCCAAATCAACACAAAGAAAACAGAAGCCATGAGAGTCAACAACCAGCAAACGAGACCCACTATGACTACAACAGGAAGACATCATTGAAGCTGACAAGTTTGTCTACCTCGGCAGTGTGATCAGCAAAGACGGAGGTACAGATGAAGATATCAAGAGCCGCATCAATAAAGCCAGGCACACCTTTACTACACTACGGCCAATCTGGAATTCGTCTGCCCTCTCACTCCACAACAAGATCAGAATCTTCAATTCAAATGTGAAATCTGTCCTTCTATATGGTTCTGAAACATGGCGAACAACAAGACAAACTCCCACAAACTCCAAACATTTATCAACAGATGTCGGCCAAACATTGTGAACATCAGATGGCCAGATGTTATTGCAAACACAGAACTGTGGAACAAGACCATGCAAGTTCCAGTAGAATCAGATATCAGAAAATGGAAGTGGGGATGGATTGGCCACACCCTCAGAAAGTCTCCATCCAACATCGAAAGACAAACCCTTGAATGGAACCCTCAGGGCAAGAGAAAAGCAGGAAGACCAAGACAGACATAGCGAAAGAGTACCGACGCAGAAGTGAAGGCTGGTGGGGTGCATGGGAGGGGGGGGGGGGGTGATAGTGGAAGTGCAAGGGGGGGGGGGGGGGGGGGGGATGGTGCAGGGACCAGGCGAGTAATAGCAGAGTGGCTCTTCTCTCAACAAACCATTCAAATTTCTTCTGAAACCTCTCCATGTGTGTTAGTGTGTTTGCGCGCGTGCGTGCGTGCGTTTGTGTGTGTGTGTGTGTGTGTGTGTGTGTGTGTGTGTGTGTGTGTGTGTGTGTGTGTGTGTGTGTGTGTGTGTGTGTGTGAGAGTGTGTGTGTGTATATATGTGTGTGTGTGTACATGTGTGTGTTGTGTGTGTGTGTGTGTGTGTGTGTGCGCGCGCGCGCGTACTTGTGTATGTTTGGAAGTCAATGTACATGCGTTTCTCATTCCCAAATTCTTCCACCTGCCGTTTGCCTTTCACTCTTGCAACGCGGTTAATGATCATATCACATTATCATCATAATTGTTTTTATTTCCTGGTGTTTACAGATCATCATCATCATCATCATCATCATCATCCTCCCTCCTCCTCCTCCATCATCATCATCATCATCATCATCATCATCTTCTTCTTCTTCTTCTTCTTCTTCTTCTTTTCTTCTTCTTCATCGTCGTTGTAGTCGTCGTCATCTTCTTCTTCTTCTTACTATTATTATTATCATCATCATTATTTTTATTATTGTTGTTGTTGTTATTATAGTTATTATCATTATTACTATTGCCATTATGGTTGTTGTTGTTGCTGTCGTCGTCGTCGTCGTCGTCATCATCATCATCATCATCATTATCATCGTCATCATCATCATTGTGTTTTTCGCTATCATCGATAGCAGTAGTAGTGATACCACTAGTGGTTCTAGTAATAATTGTACTGCTAGTACTAGTACTAGTTTCATTACTACTATCACTGCTATTGTTTTAAACGTTTATATTCAGGCGTGCTATGACTAGTCACAGATTAAGGCGCCCAATGATTAATTTTTAAGAACAAGATGACAGGATGACAGGAGATGACAGGAGATGACAGGTTTCACAATAATTTAGCCAATAGGAACAGACGATCAGAAACGTCACCAGCCATTCCTTATAACTAAAATAAGTGAACAGAAAGCTGAACCACACAAAATCATGCACATGCCTATGCCTCCACAAATACGTTTTCGTATTCCGTTACACTCAGTAATACTCTTGGTAAGAAAACCTTTGAAAAAAAATTCAATGCAATCCAGTGTTGAAATACATAAACAGTACACTTGAACTGAGGCATGGAGAGTTTTTTTTTTCAAGATTAAAAATATAGCTTTTTTTTCAAAGGTTTTAAAAAGGTTTTTTTTTCAGTTATACATTTTTTTTTCTCCAACCAGTCCCTCACACACCATACGTAGTCTGTATGTTCTCTTAAAAATTGACATAGTCTTGATGATTTTAGTGTTCTGATGTTTGATACAAAATGTCTGGGATTGTTATTGTTCTAATGTGTGATGTATTGGCACGTTCACACTGATTATGTGTTGCTTATACAAAGAGAACAGTAACATTGAAGCAAAAAAAAACAACTTATGTCTTTTAATTATCTTTTCTTTCAGTTTTTTCCCAGAGAGAGAGAGAGAGAGAGAGAGAGAGAGAGAGAGAGAGAGAGAGAGAGAGAGAGCCTTATAGCGAAACGAAATGGTCCATAAGGAAGGCATGAAGAAAGCCCAGAGGCGTGACAATAGGCATGAGCTGTAATATTGCATTAGATGTGCAGGTGATTAACAAATATGATATATAGTAGAAAGATGTACAATGATACAAAAATGAACACAAATTTTGTTAATTACCCCTTTTTTTTTTTCGTTCCCTCCCCATCCCGCACATCCCCCCCCCCCCAACACACACACGCACACGCCCGAACTCGCTACCCCCGCAGTTACGGATATTGCACCCAAAGCTGTCCTGCGGAGAGGAATGAAAACGAAAGTCACGGACGACGCCCGATGAGAGCGAACCAAATCCGGGAGAGGGAAAGAGGGGAAAAGAGGCGAGCCGCGGAAGGGAGGGGGGTGGGGCGGGGCGAAGCGGGAGAGAGGGTGGCAGCAGTTCACTTGTCCCGCAAGTTTGTTCTGTTCTCCACGTAAAAAACCCACAACGGAGACAATAGGAAATCCGAGAAGTGAGACGGTAACTGTGCACGCGCGCGTGCAAACGCGTGCGCGGGCCACCGTGCCCAAATCACCAACACATCACAATCACCAATGGTTTCTATTTACAGAAAAATCAGCAAATGTGTAATCTAGTATATGTCTGGGTTCATAATTATGAGTTTAATGATACCTTATCTGTATCTTTTTATCACTCTGATAGGTTCTGTTTTTTGTTTATATGTTTGTTTGTTTGCGAAGTAAATTTGTAATGGGTTGAACAATATTCTTTTAAACAGTAAACAAGGGGGGGTAGTTTTTGCTCCCATAAGGAAATCTAACACAGAGCAACTTTTATTCAAGACTAGCACAGCCTTTTAAACTTGAACAAAGTCAGACAAATACAAAGACGAACAATCTAATAGTGGGTTGATGGGGGGGGGGGGGGGGGGGGGGGGGGGGGGGGGGGGGGGGGGGGACAAGCGCAGGCCAACAACTTAATTGTCATCATAGTAATAACTTGGCAAAACTTTGGACTTAAGGAAGGGGGAGGGGGTGGAAGGCTGAAGATGGAGAAACTGGGAACATGAATTTAAGAAAATATATTGCAGATATGAAAACTCTTCACTAGCTGCATA